>CAESWR010001445.1:678032-694118 GCA_903171835.1 Mullus surmuletus | reverse complement strand
CAGCTGCTTGTTAGTGCCTGAGAGATGCGGGATTGTAGGCCTTTTAGTGGCATCCTCTCGCTCTCTGAGAGTCGGCCCTTGGACTGGGGATGTTTGTGGGAGCGGGGATGCTGCTGCTGCCGGCCGCCGCGATAACCCGCGGTGAAAACACAATTGCTTCTCCAGAATACACGTTTGAACTTTGATTATATCGAATAATTCGGGAGCAGAAGCATTATTACCGTCAACCAGCTGCTCCCCCATCTTTTGTTTTTGCAATATTTTAGCCTCTTCCCTCTTGTTCGTCTTCTTTTTTTTTTTGCCCCTGTACGTTATTGTAACTGCAGACGTTCCAAGATTTTCCATTTTATGGCAACAATGCCGCCTGACATAATCAACAAAAACGTAGGTTAATTAAAGCCGCAGTGCCGCGAACACGGCTCTACTTGCAATTAAAATAACAACACAGACAAGGTTACCGAAGACAAAAGGGTGCAGCACCCAAACTCCGGCTACGGCAATGCAGTTTGTGTCAAAGCTCTGCAAAAGTGTCGCCTTGCAAATTGAAATACCAAGCTGCCATTTTAAGATTGATCATCTCCGAAGGCGGCTTTGGGAAAGCTTGACTTTTGGGGTGAGAAAAATGTCAGGTCGGTGTAGATGGAGACACAAAAAAGACGGAAGCAGTTGGTTTGAACGCGACTGCACTCGCATTGTTAGGCTTTGTTATGATCGTGAATATCTCTTCAGAGTCTTCGAAGCAGAACTCTGTATGCGGGAGTAAACAAACGGTCATGAAAACAGACACAGGGGTCAGAGATGTCGACAGCGTTTACTGTTTAATTGTTTGGGGAAGCTTTGAAGTATAATTTTTTTTGTACAGCAGCGGCCCACAACTTTAATACAGATGTGCAGATTCAGGAGCATTGGGAACGTGTTTTTGATTTGCAACAGATTTGATCCTCTGTCAGCCATGTTTGTTTTGTTTTGCCTTGTTTTGTCATCCGTGCAGTTATGAGTTGCCGATCCAGAGTGACAGAAAGGCTGCGTAGAATTCACGCTTCTTCAGTGAGAGATGAAAAATGGGGCTTCTACTTTGCAGAGTGCGATGTTAGCTCAGAGCACGGTGCCATTTGCTGAGCTGTTTTTTTTGCAGTTTTTCCTCGGAAAAAGTTTTCTCGGAAAAAGGTCTACAATCGAGTCAATTTAGAAAAAATATAATAAAAAAAGCAAAGATGGAAACAGCTGAGCAGTTTAATCCTGAAGCATTCCGAGGCGTCGTCATAGATGGACGACCCGGCTGGCAGGAGCAACGACCACACGCTGTCCGCCACGATCGTGTCCAGAGACGATCGATAACCGAGGCCAGCTAGAGAAAATACATTTTCCGCTGCGATTCAGAGTGACACATGCTTCCTGCCGATGAGCTAAAGAGACCCGGCCTGCTGGTCTATTCGAAGAGTGACCAGCGGATTAATGGAGTATCGGGTCTCGGAAATAAAGATGCTTCCTGCTCTTGTCTGCCAATCAGCCTCCAGCTGCGAGATTGACGACAGCTGAAGCATTCAGTGCATCGACAACCTGGAAATGAAGTCCACAATCGCTCGGGACGTCTAAGACCTTGAACACAAATGGGGACAAGCTGAAATAATGGAACACAATTGGAACACTTCTGTCATACTGTCTCACTATGCAACACAAAATGCCAATTAAATTGTATTCTTAAACAAAACACGACTTGGCTTCTACCAATAATATTGAGCACGGACAGCTGGCCTTCCTCACCTCCCACCACATCCTGCACGCCGCTGCCAGAGTTTTGTTCATTCATGATAATGAAGGTGGCGAGAAGTCTTTAGTTACAGAATACAAGCTATCTTCAAATCCTGAATCAGCGTTCCCATCAAATCTCTTGTCCGATGAGACTTCCCATCTGCTTTTCTTGTTTCAGCAGGAAGTACGGCCCAGAATAGATGGAATAGCAGAATAGAAAAAGTTAATCTAAGTTGGTCTTTTGATCTGAAGATCATCGTCTAAAGATTAAATCATCAATACTGATAACAACAAACAAAGTGAAGAAAGTGCTTGGGGATAAAGAGCAGCAGAAGAAATCCTCGGTTAAAAGTTGAATCAGTCTCCTAAAGCACGCTGAGGAAGCCCGAGGACACGTGGGCGTTGAGTTTTTCCGCCGCAGAGGTGGAACAGTGAGAAAGTTAAGCCGCTCCACAATTCCGGGAGCAGCTACAGCAGAGGGCCGGAGGGATGTGGGATTGGAAAAGAGGAGCGGATAGATGCACCTGAGGACACTACAGAAATGTCAAACTCTAGTCCATTCGCCAATGCAGGGGGGGATGCCGGTGCAGGCGCGGCTCCAGCAGGTTGACCGTTCTATTGCAACGCGACAAGCGCCTCTGTGACCACACTGAGAGAACGCCGCGGCTCCACGCTGTGTATGGAAGCATGTGCCGTGTAAAATAAATGAGCTGAAGCAAGAGAATTACAGCTCCGGATTCCACGATAACGCCTCCTTCTTTATTCCACCCAGAGGAACGTGTGTAATTGTGTTTAATGACAAAGCTGTAGCATGTGTCACCGCTGCGTTATCACGGCCCGCCGTGTTCGGGAAATAATGCGGAGCGGAGGATGTTAATTCTGTATAAGCGCAGAAGCCCCCGCCTCCTCCCTCCCCAAGTGGAACGAAGAGGAGTGAAGTGGGGGGTGGAGAGGACAAGGTGGTTGTGGAGTGGGCGAGGGGTGTGGGGGGGGAGGAGGGGGGGGCGGGTTTCTGCATCCCGAGGCAAGCTGCGGTGATTCATCGCCATGCTGATGTGATTTGTGATGCTTTTATTCATGTTGAAGACGGAAATCGGGGCAGGACAGAATGAAACCAACGCCCACTCACTTCATTATAAATCTGTTTTCTTTCTTGTTATGCTCTTTAGCTCCAATCTGCTGCTCTTCCTCTCAGCTTCAGCGGCTCCGAACTAATCCGCTTCAAGTTCAGGACTCGGCTGTCCCCGATGTAAAATTTGCCTGGTAGCAATGAATACGGCGCTACTGTATGATAAAAATACAATACGTTGAATACAGCAGCTGGAAGAGAGAAAGAAACCAAATCTGTCAGCAGAACATAAATTTTAGGAGGATTAACTGATCCTTTGAATGTTCTTTGTGATGTTAAAACACCTCTAACACTGTAATCCAACATTCGGATTTAAAACGCCGGTGCCACCAATTGCTTTGACTTCGCTCTCCTACTTAACGTGGTGTGGAAAAGTACACCTTCATAGTCAAAACTTTGAGTTAACGCTTGAGCCTGCAGTCAGGCAGAAGGAGATTCATTAATTTGATTGACAGATGATAATATCTGGCTGTTAGATTGATTTAATGATTATTGGTCTGGATGAGGAAAAAAAAGCAATATGTACATTCCACATGAGATTACCATGTAATGGAATGCTCCATATGCATATCAAACAAACTAGATTCGGCCTTTTACTTTATTAAAATATAATTGTCGTATTTCCCAGGATATGCAGCAGCTGCCTTCTTTATTACATTTTCTCGTTAGAGTCTCCATAGAATGCCTTATTGGTGCATTAACTGCAACAACTTGAAACTAACCGATGCTACTTATGCATTCAATAACCACGACCTCCAGTTTAAAGAAACAACTAATTCCCCCAATCCACAAAAATGCACAAAAAGTCCACCAGAAAGTCCTTTTTAACAGTGTGGTTTAAGTGAAGCTGTAGAATAAAATTGCCTTAAAAATAATAAAATCAAGCATTATTCATCAGCACGGGGAATAAACAAAGGAGTCCACATAAAGCAAATCCTGGAAGAATGATTATTTTTTACGCATCACTTGCAGTTTGTATATCAATGCTTTGTAAAAATGATGGAAATTTGAATATGACTGAAGTCGCCCGATAAGAAAGGAAATGTATTTTCCCCTGAGAGGTCCTTTCAGATGTTTATTATGGTTAAACTGCTTTTTTAACAGTGTCGGACAGGATGTCAGTTTTACTTGGCAGGCACATTTCGTCAATATGGCAACAAGACGTTTGTGTGGTTGTTCTGATGACGAGCTGGCAGGGGAAAGTGCAATAACGTGACTCAGACTGGGAGGAAAACCTGCTCCACATCGAGCCAAACATCTCAGACAATCTGGCTGTGTTTGCTGCTTCGGAGGCCGGGCGTTCTATTTTTCGACCGAGCGTCCTGCTGCGAACAGCTCCCGTGCTGACACAGCGTCCCAACAGCTGCACTTTTACTGACATTCGACAGCCAGATCTGCAACTCAGCACAAACCATCCCGCATCTTTTATCTTGCCGGAGCATTTTCTGGTTATACTGTACTTTGCCCTGCGGCTGGCCTGAGGTTGGATTCTTGGGAGATGAGTGGCTGACGAGCTCCCAGCCGCCGTGTAAAATGAAGCTGATCTGCACTAATGAAGCTGCTTTACGCTTGATTATGTTGAAAGGGAAACAGCATCGAATTAAATGGATTCATGAAACGCATGAATTAATGTCAATTGCATGGTTGTCAACCATCTCTTACAGGTCACGTGTTTCAGCTGAGTGTGGGAGGGAATCACTTAAGTTTTTGATTCACAAAAAAGTCACCTGTTGCATTTGAACAGAGAACCATGAGGATAATCGGGTTTTTTTGGTGGTACTCAACCCCTTTCATTTTATCAATAAGAGGAAACTTCTCTTTGATCACCCAAAAACCCTTGGTTGGCTTTATCATGAAGAATGTGAAAACTAGGAAAATCTGTGGGGGTCATGACCTTTGAAAATAAGAATCCAGGTCAGGTTAAACTTCAAACTTCTCTTGCATCACCCAACATCACCTACTTTCAAATATGTAGAACATACATCGCAAATCATGACCCAATGGCATAAAGTTACTTCATACACATAAAATTACTACAAATGAATGTTTAGAAGTAGCTCAGTGGCTGTTAATAAAGTGTAAGATAATCAAATGAAATCGAACTGGAATAAAAAGTGCATGCAAAGGTATAATGAAATGTACAGAAAATAGTATCTATTGCTGTGTTTCTCCTGACGGTATCGGCCTACTCGACTCCCATTCAGAAAGAGCTGGATGGCTCTCGTAACAAGCGATTGTACCAGCAGCCTTCCAAGAAAATGCATGTGGCTGTGATCGGACCTCGTGCAGTGCCGTGAAAAGTGAAAAAGAACTTAAGAGAGACTACCGCTTGGGTTCCGTCGTGCTGGAAAAAAGTGAGTAGAGGAGAATCGAGTCGAGTCGAGCCGACACTGCAGTGGAAACGCGGCATATGACTCACTTCTATGACTTAAATTCATGACTGAGTCCCACACCAATCTCTTGTGTACTTTGTGTTTCACAGGAAGTGCAGGAACTCCAGTCACATTTAACGAGAATGGCGACGCTCCCGGACGATACGACATTTTCCAGTATCAGATCAACAACAAGTCAACCGCAGAGTACAAAGTCATCGGACACTGGACCAATCAGCTGCACCTTGACGTAAGCAGCAACCGAACACTTTGGTTAAACCTTATTGTGAAGATGGTCGCAGGGACATTTCTGTAGCTCAATATGAATTTCTGCTTCTTTCCTAGATGGAGGCCCTGCAGTGGACTGCCGGCGACGCCTCCCTGCCTGCCTCGGTCTGCAGCCTGCCGTGCCGAATGGGCGAGAGGAAGAAGGTGGTGAAAGGCGTGCCGTGCTGCTGGCACTGCGAGCGCTGCGAGGGCTACCACTTCCAGGCCAGCGAGTTCACCTGCGAGCTCTGCCCGTACGAGAAGAGGCCTGACCGTAACCGCACGGGATGCCAGGCCATCCCCATCATCAAGCTGGAGTGGCACTCGCCCTGGGCCCTGGTGCCCGTCTTCATCTCTGTGCTGGGCATCATCGCCACCACCTTTGTCATCGTCACCTTCGTCCGCTTCAACGACACCCCCATTGTGCGCGCGTCGGGGCGCGAGATGAGCTACGTGCTGCTGACGGGCATCTTCCTGTGCTACGTCATTACCTTCCCCATGATCGCGGCGCCGGATGTGGTCGTCTGCTCCTTCCGCCGCATCTTCCTCGGCCTCGGCATGTGCTTCAGCAACGCCGCGCTGCTCACCAAGACCAACCGCATCCACCGCATCTTCGAGCAAGGCAAGAAGGCGGTCACGGCGCCGCGCTTCATCTCGCCGGCCTCCCAGCTGGTCATAACCTTCTCGCTCATCTCGGTCCAGCTTCTGGGGGTTCTCATGTGGTTCGCCGCCGACCCACCGCACACCTTCGTGGACTACGGCGAGCAGCGCACACAGGATCCCATCAATGCCCGCGGCGTGCTCAAGTGCGACATCTCCGACTTGTCGCTCATCTGCTCCCTGGGCTACAGCATCCTCTTGATGGTCACATGCACTGTTTATGCCATCAAGACGCGCGGCGTGCCAGAGACCTTCAACGAGGCCAAACCCATTGGATTTACTATGTACACCACATGCATCATCTGGCTCGCCTTCATCCCCATCTTCTTTGGCACGGCTCAGTCGGCGGAGCGGGTGAGTTCCCATCAATCATTAATAATTCAGCCTACCAGCCGTGTTTATAAATGGAAATGTGCTCATTCAGCAACATCTGCATGTTATCACACACACAGTATACTGTTGATGACACCATGTTAAGGTCATTCCCCAATGCAGATTTCGCTTTAATATTCGCTATCACCCTTTTTGTACCTTTGCCCGTACATTTTTTATACTTTGTGTAACTTCTTGATATGATGCCAATAGTAAACAGTTTATCCAGTCAGCAGATTTGTGGACAGCTTGAAAGCAGCTTGATTGATTTCCCCACTAATGCAACTTCCTGGAATGATCCGGTCTAGCTAGGTAAGCTAGATTAGGTTTGCATCGTCAATTGGCCCAATAGGATGAACCATTCCCGGGGTTGCCTGTGGTTCTGTCAGACAGGCTAAAGCTAATAGGCAACCCAGTAGCATCTGCAGCTGGGAGAACCGTCACATACCTCAATCACAAGTGTAAAAGTCTGCATTTGGTTACTCACTGCTCAGCAACTATTACGTGAGCAGCAAGGCAATAGGCCGAGACGGACAGCATTTCTTTTCTTTTAGTGATGTTGTTTCTAATGCTACCTCCGCGAAAGAGGTTATGTTTTCCTGGGCATTGCTGTAGAGCTCTCAAAGAGCACAGACCTCCACTTAACCCAACAGAAAAATACAAAAAGCACTTTTCTGATGACATAATAGCGTTGTTGTTGTACTGCAGTGTAAGGGTAACCGGGCCTGCAGCGTGTGCAGTGCAACAAAAGAAGTATGATAAGTGTCCGTGCTTGTAACACTCTGCACCAAGGTTGAATTTCAAATCCATACTCTGAGTCCACTGAAAACGCAGATTTCTCACGTAACGCTCGCACGACGCGCCCCCTCTGTCACCGCGGTGAAGAAAATGGCTCGCTCGACAGGCACGGCCATCCTCCAAGAACCAGCACTGATAACGCTCCACTCTCACTGACTAATTGATGATTGATTGGTTTCTGATCACCACAGGCAAACCCAGCCGGCTCTGCTGCCTCTTGACACAAAACTAATTAGAGCAGAATTAAATTCAGCATATTCGCATAAGAGTTTTGGGGTTGAGTTTGCTGTTATGGAGCTGCCAGATGGAAGATTTTGCTCATTATCGTGTCTTTGGGGAGATCTGAGGGACAGGTGGAGAGATTTCCTCTAAATATAGTTTATCAGTCTTTTCTTCTGCTGATACTGTTCACTTCCAAAGCGTGCAAATTATTTAGTTTGACAGAAAAAAAGGAAAAAAAGTTTGAACAGATAACATTCCACTTGATGGATAATGACTCTGACCACCTTTGTCAAGGAAGGGATTCCACAGATGTCCTGTTATGAGAAGAATTTAGCTGAGCGTTTTGTGTCCCGCGGAAGATTGATGAGAGGATTTAGAACAAGTGAGAGCAGAATTAGTGTTATGTTATTTTCTGACACCGTCTTGTTAACTGCTGAGCCACTGAAATGTCGAGGCTTATCGTGATTATCAGATCTGATAAGCGCTTAATATGGTTTCAGTTCAACTTCCGTTTTTTCTTCTTCACACGAGGAGATTAAGACTGATCGAACTGATATATATGTTTATTTTTTTCTGATGGAGCTTTCATTATGTAATATTATAGATTATTCACTTAGCATGGGAATAATGCATCGGAAAGCAGGTAAACATCACTAGCAGCAAACATTTAAACCCGGCTGCGAGCTGATTTATTCAGTGAGACTCTCCTGTTGCCTCAGCTCGGGATCATTTTAGTATGCTTGTAAGGAAGCGGGAGCCGAAGATAAAAGTAAATTATTTTCACCTGAAGTTGAGGCACTGACAGAGTCGAGGTGACACTTAAAACAGAATTACAGAGAGCCGCCAGAGCATAAGTGGAAGTTAAAGCAGTGTTTACTTAGACGGCGTTTCAGCTCATTCCCGTTGTTTGAAAATTCCTCTTCCGTGCGCTTGGAAAAACAAAAAGAACTATCGGGAGGCGTTGAAGTGTTCAGTGAAGAAAGTTTAAGTGTAATTATTGAATGGAGTCGAAGTTGGGTCGGGGAGCCGAGCAGGAGGTGTGAGATGACAGTGATGTCAGCAGGATGTTGGCAGAAGCGCGAAGCGAGCGCGAGCGGCAGAATAATTCATGTAACAGGATCAGAGTGTCTGCTGGAGCTCTTTAAACAAAGCAAGTTTAAATTTCATTATTCCTTGCAGCTTTGGGGAAACTTGAATATTTACTTTTCTGATATTTTAGCACATGAGGAAACGAATAAATGGAAATTAAATCTTATCTTATGTTGTCATTGCAAGTTATATGCAGAGACTTGTGGTTAAGTGCTGATATTGAGTGATCTGTGACCACTTAATGAGGCTTTAAGTGTCGCCTCAAACGTGAGCATGAACCGAAGTGGTCAATCGAAACGCCCACGAGCGCTGAAAGCAGCCGAACTGAACTTACTGAAAAAAAAAAAACCTTACTGATAGAGGACCTGAAGGTTTCATTAAAAGTGCAGACAGGAGCAGAGATTCACTTCTGGAAAGAGGCCGTCAGCCCACTGATGTGAGACGTAGATTGAGGTGGAGGCGACAGAGGAGAATAAAAAAAAAAAGTCACTCAGGGCCAGACACACCCTCTTCCCCGCCCCCCAACACCCCCGTGGACGTTTTTTTCTTTTCTTGCATCTGAATAAAGCTTCTTTCATTCGAGATAAACTTTCTGCGGGCAACATTCAGAACACCTTCAAATCTGTATGCTGTTTGTTTCCGCAACAGCATCGATGAAAATGTCTGCAGGGGTTTAAGACTTACAGACCAGAATGAATGAATGAATGAATGAATCCAGGGCTGGAGTCCGCAAACAAAGTGAATAATAGTGTGCTACCTTCACAAGGTCAGAATGAACAGGCATTGATCATCATGTAGGAAAAACATCCAGTGGCAATGAGGTTCAGTACAGTACAACAATCGTACACAGAAACCGTCAAGGCAGAAAAATTACACTTTAAAATCGTAGACATTTAAAACCCCATTGGCTGCAATCTTTTTTATGATCTGGAAATAAATGCTGCTAATATAAATCAAAAAGCAAGCCTACAAGATTGTAAATATATATTAGTAGGGGTGTCCCAATCCAATATTGATAACGGTCCAATACCAGCAAAAAAAACAAAAAAAAACGAGTATCGGATTATGTCGGCCTGCATTTGAAATCTCTGATATAGGCACTCCTAAACATTATAAGGTTAAAATGTATGTAATCCATTGGTTAATAATAAGTGGGTCCGTTTTTCTCATACCTGTTGCTGACTATTATTCGCCGTTTTCGTCATATCACTTGATCAAGCCTTTTCTAACATTCCATACTACAAAATAAGTAATAAAGGTATGTATGATTCGTGCTGATATCAGATAGATATCGGTATCGGCCGGACATCAAGGCTGTAATATCGGTATTGTACCAGAAGTGAAAACGTTGTATTGGGACACCCCTATATATTATTATTTAAGTAATATCTGAGCATTGTGAGAGTAAAAGCTCCAGGAAGTTGCTCAGCCTCCATTTGTGGTCGGCATGACAGCAGACCTGCTGTTGCGGGTTTTAAGTGTTTAATCAGCCCTTGATTAAATAAGAGGAAGAGCTACATTTGATTTGAAAAATTGATGCTCCTATGGTGCAGATTCCTCTGTCTTGCTGGCAGGCTGAAGCCCCTCATGCACAGAGCCAGGCCTTATATTTATGTCGTAGGCGATGCCAACGCGAATGCGACAGAAAAGAGAAAGATCAAAGAGGTGGCGCGTTTACAGGCAGACGTCGGAGGTGTGAAAACGCTGACGTTGTGCTCAGAGGTGAAACTCAGCAGACTGACTGACGGCACTCGAGCGTGCGGACATGCTGGAGGTCATTTGGTTTAATGTCGGATCAACGCCGGCAATCGACCGCCGGTTTGGCCTTTTCATTCACCTCTCGCAGAGCCGGAGCTAGATTTGTTCACTTAAACGTCTGAATAAAACCTCCAGCTGCTTCGCTCAGACGACCAGCGTGAGGAGAGGAAAGGGATGCAGGAAGAAAACAGGCGCCAAAAACATAAAGTCATTTGTTATGGATCCAAGTTTGCGTGTCACTACCAGGTGGAAATGGGATCCCAGCCTCTCTCCCTTGAGGGGTTTTTGTTATTTTGTCGGCCCACTCACGCTGACAGCCTGCCAATATCTCACCGTGGCGTATTTTTGGAGTGAAACTTCTGCAAACTCTCGCAGCAACTCCAAACTTTACCTACATTTTCTGTTGATTTATTGAGCTCTCCCCCTCAGCAGTCTCTGCCAGACTGCTCACGTTATTTGACAGTTTTTCTTCATTTGTGAAGAAACAAAAAAGTTTAACTCCATAATGCCACCAAACAGCTGTGGAGGCAAAATTGTTGCCTTGAGTTTCATCATTGTGGTTCCTCTGACATTCAGGGTCTGGAGAGTTGAATATGTTAAGAAGGGTGACTGTTCCTGACCCGGGGCTCCTTTAATTTAGCAGTCGTGGAAAACAACACTGCTTCTTCTGCATCATCTAATGTATTTTTTTTTTTTTTAATGGACGCAGGTTCTCTCACAAGTTGTGAGTCAATATCATTGACATTTGTCATCGCAATACAAGAAATGTAGCAGTTTTGAAGAGGGGATAAAAACCGTTAAGCCTGTTGTATGTGTTTTTGCTCTCTTGTCTAACACAAATTTGGTGCTAAGAAATGCCCAGTGGCCCTGTTCAATCTCACATCATTTATGAATACAATACCTTAATTCCCCCAGCTCATCTCTAATCTAAAACCCAGGTTCAACCCTGAAATGACCCCTCTTCCCCGTGACTCCTGCCTGGAGGCGTCGCCGCGCTCCACACAGGTGTGGGGCTGACTTTAGGCGTCTTTGGTAAATTAAGATGTATTATGATTCCATTTTTAAACGTGACGTGAGTGACTATAATCATCCAGTGGACTTGCTAATGAGAAGCAGGTGTTGGAGCTGATTGCTCAGTCACAGCGTTTGTCCTCACGTTCGTCATACTGTAGAAACAGCCTGCTTTCATTGCATCAGCTGCAGGTGAAGGTTGACGTTGGATCGAAAGCTGGTTGCTCGGATGTTTGAACCTGCTCATCTTAACTCTCATTTTATATTTCTGGATGGGGGTTCAGTGAAAGCGTCTCGCCTCCTCAGGTTACCACTACGATTTTTCATTCAAACCCCCAAATCAGCTCTGACAACCGCTTCCTGTTTTTCTTCTTTTTTACCCCCAGAATTTTAGTGTGAAATGTCTTTGAGAAAAAGGCTTACACATTTTTAACATTTTATGTATCACAATATGGAATAGGCCTGTCGTGGTATACTGGTATTTACGATAGTCGTGATATTAAAAAATTACATTTTAATATCGTGTTAAAAATGTGCATATAAAAATGATATTGTGTAACAATATCTATAATATTGTGTAAATGATCCTGTGCGACTATCAGTTAATCTGGTTACCTTTTAACTAGCAGTGACAGCCCTATTATGGAATCATAGCCAGAGAATGTGTCCAACATCCAAACACCTAAAGTCTAGCCTCGCCTTGCCTAAAATCTTTCATTTAAATCTGCAAAAATACCACTAAACTCTGCAGGTTGCTGTGAGAGAAGCACGGTTCATCCTATTTAACAGGTCTGGGTGTTTGTTTATTGCAGAGCCACACAAAGGAGGCTAGTAGTAGGGTTTTTTTTAATGTTTTTTTTTTTTTTTCATTCTTTTTTGGACCCACCCCCCACATAGATAACTACTTGATCGTCTCTTTTCACTGCAGAATGTTGAATTGTCAAAGGCAGAGAAAGTGGGTGGAATTAGTGATGTTAATGACTGGTGCTTTGGTGAGTCACACTCGGAGTCTGACAGGGCGTGGTGCTGATGGAGAGACCCATGAAAGGAACTTGTCATTGTTTGTGTCGAATCCGAAACGGAGACAGAGACCGCGTTTCGTCTGCATAACGCGTCACATTAACAACAAAGCATGTTACGAGCGGGATTGGCACCGGTGCCGCAGACCCAGCTCCGCGGTACGTGATGAGCTGGGGCCGAGGACGTGTTGAAAATAATTGTCCCGAGCCATTACCGCCACACTCCCGCTCCCTGTCATGTCTGAACAGTGGAGGTCTCATTAAAACACGCCGCCAAAACACAGCGCGCATTGATTTCTGTCCACGCTGCAGATCTTCTTTTTGTACTTTGAGGAGGATGTGCGTCTTCATTAATCCCCCACCATCACTCACCACCGCCTCCCGCCAGATGAAGATGACAACTGGGGTTCATCCCGTCCTTTTCGGCATACCTCGTGCTCTCGTCTGTCACTTTGTCAGGCTCTCGCCGCATCGTTTATCAAGGTTCCATTCGCGTGGTGAGAAAAGTGGCACATAAGAACGCCCCGACAGCCTCAACTTCGTCAGAATGGGAGCCGAGCTCACACGGATGCCGCGGGGAGGGGGGCGGGGGGAGACTAGACATCTCAAAAGAATGCGTCAGCCCTGAATCGCATGAGCCGATCTTTGAGGTCAGGCTGTGAATCTAGAGCAGGACGCTCCCTAGCTGACATTTACAGTAGCGGCGGCGGTTTGGAGACAGCTGAGGCCGACAGAGAGCCTCAGCATAACTAATAAGCACATCAGAGGGGCCGGGCCCCGAACGTGGCGCCAGCTGCCCGAGGAGGCGTTGGCGTTAGCAGGTAGACAAAGAGTCATGGCCGCTGGGAGCCGGGCCGCGCCGCCTCCATACGTAATGAGCCGGGCTTTAATATTCAGCTGCAGGATCCTGGGAAAGATTAACATGCAGCTTCCACCGGCGGAGGCTCCTCCTGGGAACCCAACTCCTCCGACTCAAAGCGGTGAGCTGCTTCATCATATTAATGTGATAACAGTGCCATTATTAGTGTTATTATCAGCCTCTACAACGCCACACAATGCCGGGATTTGTCTGAGAAAATGAGATCCGCATAGAAACTCCCCCTCGGCCCTCGTTCTCAATGCAGATTTTGCGTTTAGAGACCACACACATGATTTAGAAACCTCGGAGATATGGTGCAATGAGCATTAAAAAGCTATATAAGAGCATTTTGGCGAGTTACTATCTTCGGACAAGAGGGCAAAGCTAGTTGTTGTTTATCATCGGAGCAGCCACGCCCTAAAGAATCTGGTTAAAGGGATAGTTAAGATTTTTTCACATGATGTTCCTCACCATCGCTGTCGTTAATCAGCAGTGACTTTTCCTCCACTGCAATACATGAGCGGCGTTCCGGCCCGATTTTGGTGTTGCAGAAAGTAGTTTTGTAAAAAAGCAAAAAAGTCCAACCTTGCAATCTCCCGCCATTATTTTCACTGCGCACACCATCATAAGTTGTTTCATGGCGTTTACATGATCGGAAGGAGACCGCTGCAGCGCATCTTCTGTCACGTCGCAGCGGTCTACTTCCTCCTTCAACTGATGGAAATATGCGCGCATTGATACGAAGGGAGGGAAAATAGTACCGGGTGATTGCAAGGTCAGATATTTTTGCGGCCAAGAATTCATGATGCCAATGGATTACTTATTTGAAAGGCTTTGAAATGCTTTATCCGTGTGACCCCAGCAACTAGACAGAACTACTTTCTGCAATACAGAAACCGGATCGGAACAAAAAATCTGATCTATCCCTTTAACTGTAAATAATGCAAAATGTGCGCAACTTTCCTATTATTGCTGAATTATCTGTGGTGTCCACCTATACAACTGAAGATATATAGCCATACTCAACACAAAACCCTCTACTGCAGCATATTTGCATTTAAGCTGCTACTTTTTTAAGGAGGAAGAGGAGTGAAAAGTAACAAGTTCTACATTTCTAGGCAGCAATTCGTTTTGCACCGCCGCTCATCCCCTTTGTGATTCTCATACTTGCAGAGAGAAAGTCGATATCGACCATGGATGTTCCCGTCTGCCCTCCCGAGCTGTCGTTTAAGTAGCGGTTTGTTTAATAGTAGGGATGCGGGTCACGCGGGGCCAAGCGAAAACGAACATGTAGCCAATTTACAGCAGCAACAAATGAGGAGAGATGAGCTGGATCTTGACACCTCATTAAACTGAAACCTGGACACAGGAGATCTTTATTATTGACAGTAGAGATGTCTGTGGTCAGACGTGTTACACTTAAAACCTCATGGTCGCTGCATTAAGTGTAAATTCTTCCTCTCCTTGTTATTATTACTATTCTTATTATTGATTTTAAATAGATCACGTAAATCAGTCACATCAGGAATTATCACATACGAGTATTATATTCTATATAATTAAGCAATGACAGGCTAATAATATGATAAGTGTATTGAGCATTTATAATCATCCGCCTTTGTGATTATCAGAACATTAAATGTAAATTAAAGGTTCTGGTAATGCGGGAGAGAAAGAAGCAATATGTCAGGAGTAATTTGAGAAGAGATTGAGATTGATGGAAGACGGGTTGATAATGAGTTCCTTAAAAAAGATTTCTCGATCTTCCCTCCCTAAAAACTTCTATAAAAATAATTGGTGCCAGCTTGTCACAAGGTAATAATATGTATTCATATTTTTCACACCTTTAAATGAGTCAGTCTTTTTAATCAACTTCATCCTGAAATATATAAAATATTAATCATTTGGGGGGATTTTAACCCTCTAAAATGCAAATCAAGGATTTCATTGTCATCATTATTATTATTAGAGCCTCACATGGGTCAGTGATTAGCAGCAACATTGAATTTGAAGCATTCTGATTTTTCCTGCATTGATTTTTCTTATAGCAAATTAGTTCCTTGGGACAAAAAGGGTCTCCTTCGAAAATAGTGCTGTAAATATATAGTATATCATATAGTAATATTTTTTCCAACTTTAAATCAAGTCTTGTTAATCACCTTCAGCCTGAAAGATGCATGTCAAATATGAAATATTTTTTAGGGATTTTCACCCTCTAAATGGTCAAAAAAAATTCTAGACAAAAAACGTCCCAAGGAACTCTTAAGGGTTAGTAGAGAACTGATTCAAACTCGCAAATCATTGGCTGGTTTCTGCACCCCCCCCACCAATGCCAGGATTTCAAATCTCTGCCGACCTTGAGTATTCAAATGGCGGTGACGCAGGCCGGACACGCCCGGATAATGACGGCCACCTCTCTCGGAACGACTGTGTGAACATGTAAACAGTCCACTCACATCAGCGAGGGGGGACGCAAACCCACCCAGGCAGACGTCATCATCCCTTTAGCTCTCCACGTTCTCCCGCTTCACCTGCAATCAACACAGCTGCCAGACCTCCTGTCGCTCGCTCTGGATCGGATCAGTGGAAATACAGGAGCTGACCCGGAATTTCTCCGCTAGAAAAAAAGAAAGAAAAAGTAGCCGGGTTAGAGGTTAGACTCTCAATTTAACGGCTGACCTGCGTTCTAAACCTTCTCTTCCCCGGGCCGAGAGCCGCGGACCAAGCGAGTAATCGCTGAATGCGAGCAACTAAAATGAATTTCGTTTTGCGGTGACC
>CAESWR010001445.1:644155-654157 GCA_903171835.1 Mullus surmuletus | reverse complement strand
CAACCTTTGTTGCCCACGGAGCTATACAAAGCTATGCAGTGCTTGCGTCAACATGAAGGCTCGGGCAGACCAGCCAGCACAACATCAAACAAGAAAGCTTGGATCAACAAACACAAAATAATGTATAGGGTACCTTTAAATGATGGCTTGTAAGGCTTAGGAGAAAATGGCTAACAGCTTGCCAATACCAGAAAGCTCCCAGGGGGGTTCATACATGGTCAAGAGCTGAAGTATCTTCTGGCAAGGATTAGCACACATGAAAGCATCTGGACGGCTCCTTTAAACTGAGCTAGCTTGGCACATTGCCCCCCCCCCCAACCGCGAAGGCAACGTGTGGAGAGTAAGCACCGAGATTATCACCATAGGTTTGAAACTGCGTGTAGAACGTGAATCGGCGCGACACGACTGTAATGACTCCGCCCACGCCTCGGGACCTTGGGACCCTGTAGCATATTTGAAACCGTCTTCAAAGAGACCCCCGAGCAAAATACAGAGTCGGCTGTCAGAGCGTGTGTACGAGGTGCGCGGCGAGGAGGTTGCCGCCGACTGAGGCATTGTTGCAGATGCGCATGGAGGAAAAAACGACTGATGTGTCATGCGGTTCACAGCTGATATATTCTACATGCGGTGCCGACCCACTGCTGGAGCAGAATGGTAGTCGAGCACAAACCTGCCTCCAGATTCTCAAACATCATCAAAGGTGCCGGGCTGCAGCAGAGCCGCTGCTCCTTCGAAGGCACAAAAAAACAAAGAGGATGCTTCTGTAATGAGCTGAAATGTCCATGAGATGATCCCAATCTTCAAGGCAGGATTTTTTGCCCCCTTCTAGGTGTTTGAAACCTTTAGCCGCCTTTGCTGAGGCAATGAAAGGGCACCGATGGTCTGAGGCGAAACATGAAAGTGTTGATAGAATCACACAGGGCCGCTTTTTCGAGAGTTGGGAATCAAGTGATTGCTGATGCATGCTTGACATGTGCACGGGGTCACGGAAGACCCCACCCCTTATAGCTATTGTAATCATGGAAGAGATTGATATGAAAAACCAAATGGCTCATTTGTGTGGTTAAAGTAAACAGAACCGCGACCTGAAAGAAACACATCGAGAGCACAAAGAGATTTGAGAGGATCTGAGGGACAGATAGAGAAAGTATGTAATGTCTCACGGCTGCTAGTTTCTGTCTGAATTGCACTTAAAAAAAGGTCTGTTATCAAGCTAAAGCTGAAGGCCACCAAATTCACAATATAAAATGACAGAAAATGACCTAGAAAAAAAACAGGACTTACAGTGAACAATAACCTGGTGCTGTTGCGATGGACAAACATAACAACATTGGGTGAGACCACCATCAAATTGCCTTTCCAAAAAACTTAGGGACCGCAGTTTCTACCAGGACACGTGTCTTTGCTCATGTCAGAGAAGGATATTTTCCATATTCCGCAAAAGTGGGCCATTAAGGCAGGTGTACTCGGCAGCACTCTCCCCCATTTAAAGGCAGCGTTGAAAATACACAACAGTGAATTGACAATTTTTTCATTGTGAGCGGTAACACACTTATTTTCCCTCATTATCTTCTACTTGCTCTCTCTCTCGCCTCCGTTTTCTCTTCTGCCTCCCTTCCACCGGCATTCACTTCAAGGGTGCGCGCCTCTTGTTGCTGCTCCTCAGCGTGTGCACAGCTTGACAGTCATTTCGCCTCATTTTAATGGACTCGCGCGGGTTTGAGGGACCGGTCAAATTATAAAACCGTGTAATTTTCTGTCAAATGAGTTGTTGCCACCACATTTTAGAAAAGCCACTGAGTGACTTGGTTGCCAGCTAATGGACTTTTTCCCCACATTTTCTATATTTTATATAGGTACGTCGCTCCAAGCTTGCGCACTGAAATCTTTGTTCATGCGGCAACTGTCCAGAGTTCATCTTAGCTGTCAGAACAATTTTAGTAAAGTGAATCAGTCAGCTGCTGGTTGATATGACTACCTGCCGGTCCGTAGAAGACAATGAATTATTTTACGGCTCCACTTGTCACAGTTGCTGGGAGTCTGCACATCTCTGTCCATGGTGCTGTACGCAGTAAAAAATCTCAGTTTCTCAGATTTCAAAACACGGAGTGAATTAACACAATCCCCTTTGCTCCATCCTCACCTCCTGCTATTATTCAGAGTTGGAGGCATACCGTGCATAGGTGCTTAGGTGGCGTGACATTGAAAATAACAAACATGCAGCAAAGAGGAGAGTATAGTGCAGTTTTGGCATTGAGTTCTGAATCATATAGTTCAGGTCATTTTATTCTGTTTACGAGTGAGGTCATGGGCAATACTAGCACCCAACAGCATAACTGCGACCAGGGGACCAACATAAAGGTTAATAGAAAGCAGGATTAAATCAATCAATGAATAGATGAATAAATAAGAGAGCACATAAATAAGTGAATAACTGCGCATTGCCATTAAAGGAAGACATTTGCCCACAAATAAATATTTAAATGACGCTGCCCGGAGGAATAAAAAGCATTTTTTGAACAATTCAGTGATTGATTTAATATTGTGGGATGCTGTGCAATCGCCTATATGAGTCAATATACACAGTACTATAGAAGTCTGTGCTGGGGGCGTAAACAATTAGCCGAGGTTGCAACGATTCTCAAAAGGGGTACACTACTATTCAACACAAACAGAGCCTTTGTGAGCCTAAAATGTCAATGTCACACCCACAGATTCACATGCTGTTGAATGCAGGTGCACTTTTTTCACATAACTTCAGTTCCAAAATTTTCAAGGTAATAAGAAGAAGAAAAGGTGTTCTTTAACATTCTCTCCCCTCTGGTTACTGTATTCAGTGAGTAATGAAAGGACGGGTCCACTGATGGCAGTGTTGAGATAAATCAGATAATAAGAGTGAGCGTGTTTACTGATCAACATTAGGTTGGAGTGATTGAGGGAATTTAGAAATACACGGAGCGCTCGCTGACCTTCTGCCAGCTTGTTTTCCCACCTCAACAGCAGAGCCGGAGGAAATGTAAATATACGACAGGAGGGATAGAAAAGGAATCAGTGAAGTGTATCTGGGCATACAGGTGTACTGTTTGACAGGGGATGAATATTTGTGGTTTTCTTTTTTCTTTTTTCATGAAATGTATTCAGAGAGAGACATGCGCCGGGAGGAACACATGCTGCAGACAGATAAGTGCAATGAGTAACACCTAAACACGTTCAACAAAGAAATGCTTTTATGATCCGTCCGGAAAACCAGGATCATGGGAGCAACGAATGACGCAGATTCAGCACCGGTTTACCTCCACATGAATATTAGACACTAACTACATATGACCATTGTTGTGTTGCTAAATATATAGGACATTTGGGCACCTTCTTATAGTTATATAACAGTTGTACTTTTTTGGGATTGTTTTCTAATTGGAAAAAACAACGTGTGCCGCAATTGAGATATTTTTAGATAATCTATTTATCATGTGTGTAAATTATTTCTCACTATTAGATAACACCATATCAGCATCCTGAATGCTTTTTGATCAGCATTCCACTTTTGCTTTCGGGATTTTCTCCCTTTCTTCCATCCAAAAGGCTCCAAGTTCTGCAATATTGTTTGGCGGCGTCGCGCACACAGCTCTTATCCACCCACAGATTTTCGATGACATGCAAAAGAGAGTCAGAGAGGCTGCGCTTCCATCCTTTCAATTATCACCACAACTCAGCGCTTGACTTGGTAAGGGGTTGGCAGTTCCTGCATACCACTGTACTCAATGTAAAGCCTTTTGTTCCAGGGAGTCAGTGGAGGACAATGTCTGAATATGCAAATACGGAGCTGCGAGCGAGAGCAGAGAGAGATGTTTCTTGGCAGGAGAACATTCCACAGATGACAAACAACCAGAAACTGTAGAAAGAAAAAAAAAAGCTTTGGAAGAGGGAGATGAAAACTGTGTAACTTTAACTTCAGAAAATTGGAGAAAAAGAACGCTTCTGAAGACATACGAAGGAGCATGTCAGTGACACCGAGTTCAAAGATGCCACAACTGTTGTATTTCAAGCAGAGTATGTTCATTGTTGGGGAAGGTGCCCTGACACAGCATTTCTGGTGGGATAAAACTGAGATTCTATTGCAAAAAACCTACTCTTACCTGTTTGCACGTGTGTGTGTGTGTGTGTGTGTGTGTGTGTGTGTGTGTGTGTGTTTGCGTGCGCGTGTGTGGTGAGTCACAGCAGATCGGCACAAATACCCACCCAGCAACACAGCGGCTGTGTCTGTTTTTTCATGCTGGTTGAAAGTTTAACAGTCGACACTTTTAAATTAAAACTTGGAAACGTTTGTTGTTGTTGTTTAACTGAATAATAAGCACAAAAGTAAAAAGTGAGGAACTTAAAACAAAGTTATGCATCTTTTCTCAGCAACTGTTGCCTCTGCTGCCAAGAAGGGTGGTTGCAAGATGCCACAACAGTCGTATGGAAGAGAAACACAGACATGAACAGATGTTTGAGATAATTTTATAGGAATATCAAGACACGTTAGGAGAGGATTGGAACAAAAATGTGGATTCCTTCCTCACGTAACTTGCCGCTAATAATAATAATAATAATAATAATAATAATAATAATAATAATAATAATAAATGTCGTTTGTTGGTGCCTTTGACAGCACCCTAAGTCACCTTACACCTTACATAAAGAGATAATAAATTAAATAAACAAATAAAAACAGTCAACAGATTTACAATAATAATAAAATATACAAGAGATAAAAATACTAATGGAGGATCGGATGGTAACAAAATGAACAGATGCGCTGACAACGTGGTTGGTAAGTTGACGGTAGTAAAACATAGGGAAGATAAAGATAGCAATGGTTTAGATGGTGGATTAGAGGGAAATATAAATAAATAACTATATTAACAATAAATAAAAACTATAAGAGGGAGTAGGCAGCTTTGAAAAGGTGAGTTTTGAGGTGTGTCTTGCCGGTAGTGCGGTTTCAAAGTCTGGGTGATGAGCAGCTGAACGCACGAGCACCAGATGTCGCACATGATCAAAAATGTGCAAGTCAAGCTGGTAAAAGACAAAACTGGTGGTGTGTGATGTCAAACCACTCGATTATTTATGTTAAAATAGTTGCAATAGCCGCATTAAAAACAGGTCTAAAGTCTTCTTCTTCCTTTTCTTCTTCTCGTTATACCTGGCAAATTCAGATAATCTAATGTGCTTGCTCGTGGCTTTTAACTCTCCGACCCGTATTAATGTTGTTGTTTGTTTTGTCCCGTCCCTCGCCGATGCAGTTTTCGATGCGCGGCCGTGTCACCGCCCTGAATCTGTCAGTGCAGATGAGACATGTAGACGCTCGGGAGCCTTTAGCTCATCTGTTACTCATCAGTCATGTCCTGCTGTCATCTGACGTGCCGTCTTCGGATGTCGGTTCGTGCTGAGAGCGGGCGGGCCGAGCCCACCGCGTTGTCTCCGTGCATAAAGATCAAGTGCACCTCTGGTAAATATGGCCGTGTCACAGGCAGGAGTAAGTCAGACTTAAAACTCTCTCCCTCAGCTTTGTTAGACCCCCGATAACCGATGATGACAGAGTCTAATAGTGTCAATAGCAACCACACAAAAAGACTGTAACATCGGTTGGGGGGTCATAGCCTCACAGAATGGACGAATTGTGATATCTGTCTAAATATATACGACTATTGTTTTCCAAATACCTTAAGATATGGCAAATATGCTCTGGGGCTAACAATATAAATATATGAAAGGAGAGATTTAAGTATATATTTGGCTTGCACTGACAAATATCCCAATAAATCTGATTATTTTGCTTTGCTACATGTACTTAATCTTTTCACTGATGTATAAACTTGAGAGGGTACTTCATCCGTTTATAATATTAATATTGTGTGAGAATATACAGTTAATAGACTCAACCTGTCCTCTGCATATTCTATCAAACACCCTTGAATCAAACTTTTCACTCGGCCGTGTTGCTTCTGCTTTTGACACAGGATATGTAAAAGGAATATCTCATTGCTGCCTTCATCTCTAATTTATTAGAAAATTCTGGGGGTTTGTCTTTCCAGTTAAGCGGATATCATTCTGTGTTTGATTCATTATTGTATGAATTTCTAAACTTGAAGGCAAATCTGGAACGCGGCCAATAAACCGAAACTTTGCGTGGTCGGACGAGAGTTCCCTTCCGCTTTCCGTGACTTTCAAGCCACACTTTTAATGCTGCCAAACCAAAACAGAGGCATCGAAATATTTATCAGCGGGAATAATGGAAAAAATAAATGGGCTGTGCGGCTGCCCAGAGTGACACTTCAATAAGTCTTCTGACGGAGCAGAACTTGGAGCCAGACTGAAGTTCGAGATTCAATTTGGACTGTCAAAATAATTACGCCGCCTGTGACTGACACATAGGAAATTGTTGTTTCGAAGAGAAAGGAGAAGAGGGTCAAAGCGCCGCTGGCTCCTCAAGGACACCGAAGCTGTGATCAGACAAACATGTTTGGACGGATATGGGAGTGTTTTGTCATTTATATTATTACATAACCTTTTGTGAAAGAAGTGATTAAACATTCTACTGAGAACAGTCACTTTTATAGCCATAATAGACTCCCACTGAGCTCCTGAATATCTCACTCAAAACGGAGACAAATCCTGCAGAGTTTTCATGTGAAAGAAATGTCAGTATAAAAGACTAAAACTCACATGTGGAGAAACACAATGACGTCTGTAACTTGCTTTACTTGTGCTTCAGGTTGAATTTTCACCACCTGCAGATATGTGTCGTACTATTCAGCAAATCAACCACCTGTGGGTTCGTGTCAAACTTTTTGTTTGTGTCTATGGACTGTAGAGCACATGCCACCTACCGGTGGTCGCAAGATCCCCTGAAAAGCAATAAAACATTCCAGTTGCTAATTCTTTCAATAGAGAAAACATCTAAACCCCCAACAGAGAAAAATAATGAGCTCTGTAATTATACAGTAATTGTCTTTGGATGACTCAGTTTGTGTGTGTGCATGGGTTTCCTGGAAGTGTTTGGGTTCACCTATGAGGTTATGATTCTCTCTCAGACCTCGAGAGTGTACGTAGCTGCTCTGGAAGCCCCCCGACCCCCGACCCCCCCCCCCTTTACAGGGAGCTCTTACAGCTGATGTGGCTTCATTTGTGCGGCAACTCTTTTCAGACTCAGAGATAATTTATTGCTGCCTTGGAAATGGATTTCAAACGGGCAACATTCGATTTCAAAAATAATAAATTCACAGAGATTCTTATTTTTAGAAAAGCATCTGTGGGAATTATGTTGAAAAATGAATAAAAATCCCTAAAAATCCATTTCTCTTCTCACTATGGCTTCACGGTACATTATCTTTTCATAATGTCGAGTCATTTCGGCAGGTTGTGCTGATATCAGCTGCATCTTCATCACACAGAACAGCTTTTTTTTTTTCTTTTAAGGCTCGTGTTATCAGTCAAAACGTGCATAGGAATTTATTTTTATTCAGCTTAGAAATTTGGGGGAACGTCGGGAGACCCTCTGGTAGTTATTCACCCAGCCGTGTGCAGCACAGTCTCAAAAGGCTGCTACGCCCTCTTGGTTTTGACATGTTGGTGCAGCCCAGGATGTTTCTGCAGCACTAAAAGCACTGAGCATCAATATACAGCCATATGCACAACAATAAAGCATTCAGCTACAGCCTGTCAACTACATAAATGTTATTTTTGAAACTGTGACGTGATGTTTTCTTTGTTCAGAATATTACACATCTAATTTGGACCCAATGTACCGTCCCGAAATTTTTCCCAGGTGAACAGACTGCTGTCACAGTCTGCTACAGACGGAGTAAAAAAAAAAAAAAAAGAGCATTTCCCTAAATCAGTCTGGCCTCCAGTCTTTCAGCTTCTGTTGCACACTGTCAGACAGGTGGCAGAGAAAGGCCAGTGACAGAGCGAGGAGATTTAACTTGTTTTACACTAATGGTGATGTTAATCTGGCTGAGAGAGCTGATCGGGCATCATGGGGGTTCAGCTGTGTTGCCAGAGCTCTGCAGGAATAATTACCAGCTGCAATGATAATAATTCAAAGTAATAACAGCCCGAGGAAAGCGGAAGGAAAAAAGAAAAAAGTCTGCGAGATGCACGTCGGTCCAAGCGAATTCCATTTTAAAGATGATGAAGAACAGAGGAGACGATTAACAGTCATGTCTGATAAAAGCGGAGAATGCGGAGGTGTGTGTCTGTAATAATCTTGCTCGTCTCCTCAGTGGCATCAATAAGTTAATTTCCTGCAGGGTAGAGTCTGGAAATGTTGGACACTTTCTCAATAGAGCTCATTGATAGCGAACACACATACTGAACAGGCGCCACAGTCAGCTCGTTATCAATCTGGAAAAAGCACTTCTACATAAACTCAGGATTCAAGCGAAATAGCATCAATGTTTCATCATGGTGTCAAAGATGAGAACCATGGAGCTGCTTTGGGGACCGTGGGGGCTCTTCAGCCCCTTTTTTGCGCTAAGTTAAGCTTCTGCTGCCTCTGCCTTTTGTTGTTAAAGACATCACGCTGCTCCTGGAAGTCGGCCACCTGCCTCTCGGCCTCCACCTTCTCACGCGTGTCACTGATCTTAATAAGCGCAATACACAGCTCGCTCACCTGCTCCCTTGGTGGCTGTGCCGCTGACACCGGACTGAGGGAGCAGGTGAGGCTGAAAGGACAAAAAGCTGCAGACTCAAAGCATTGAGGCATGGGTTTTATTCAAATTTTCACTGTGTCTTATGTTATTACACTGAAATACAGACGTTTTGTTGATTTCACTTAATTGCTAACGTTTCCTGCCTACCTGCTGCGGTGAACAGAAAGAGTGCGTGGCCCAGCGCTCCACGAAAATGGTGAGGAGATGGAGACACAGACCACTCATTAAGTTCCAATTGTGCTCTTCACTGGCAAAATATTATCAAAGTTGCAATCGTGCAATCAATGCAGCATTTAAAACATTCGCATTCACCACGTTCAACAATTAGTACCTATTGTGCAACTAGAAATTTCAGATAAACACAGTTCGTCAGGTGTGCAGGGCCAAAGGAACAACAGGGGCAAAATGGAAAGTTTGAAAATGGAGTAGAAAATAACCCAACCCACCCTCTTCCCAGTGGGCCAGATCAGCATGTTTGAAGTGGGTCTTTAAATCTGCTTTAGTTATATGGAAAGGGACGCTGAATTTGTGGGATTGCTAATCTAATTCTCTTTGAACTTTAAAGTGGGATTGCCTTAATACATTTCTCCAGAGGGAGGAAAAAAGAGAAGACAGTGATTTTGGATGCTGAGTAGGCTCGCAATGTGACTGTTAGTCGCCATTTAAACAACTTTAATGGTCCCTGTGAACTTTTGGTGGCGCCCTCACAGTTTGAAATTCGAATTTCAGCAGCAAAGGCACTTCACAAAGGTCGCCAGTGGTTCGCACGACATCAACACTTATTATGGTGTTTTTCATTGTATAGTAACCTGCAGAAAACAGGAAAAAGTGGTGAGGAAGGACTTATTAGGTTCCCAATTTTTTTCTCTGAGGGAGGAGGACGTCGTCACCTCTGCAGTCCTTTCAAAAATAAATATAGTTGAATTCAAGCACATAAACAACAATGCAGTCCATTCACTTCCACCAAAAAAACGTGAAATCCAGCAATGAAATAAGAACAATCATTAAATGACACATTTACATTGTACCACACAAGGTAAAAAGAAAATATTCATTTTAAAATCCACTTTCACCCAGAACATGGAATGTGGGATGGATATTGGCAGGGGACTGAGAGGCAGAGGTACATGGAAATCACAAAAGTTCGGAAAAGAATAAAGGAGGAAATAAATCGAGACGCATCACAAGAGGATTGATTCAAAATACAACAGGAAGTGACACTTAACTACCTGATCTGAACTACCTGAAGAATGATTTTTCTTTTTTTTGGTGTGTGTGTGTGTGTGTATGGGGGGGGGGGGGGGGG
>CAESWR010001445.1:598581-609623 GCA_903171835.1 Mullus surmuletus | reverse complement strand
ACCCAGCAATTCCAACTTGCTGAAATTTCTTGACCTAGACTAAACCAAAGAGAGTGAGGGTTAGAGAGCCTTTTCAGCACCATGGACAGAGACAATCGGCCAGCAGCTGTGTTACTGATGCCTTCTGATACTAGTCCAGTATTACTACTACATATGCTACATTACACTGTCAAAATAGGAGAACCACACAGTGACTATTCTGACTGAGTATCAGGGAGGGTATGATTTGGAACACAGCATAAGACTGTAACAAAAGTGATAGGTAGATAGATGGGTAATGATCTGATGTGCAAAAAAAGAGAAAATGAACTGATAGAAGATGAGCAATACACAAAGGTTTTTTTCAGTTGGTAATGTGTCTGATTCTTCCTGCTGGAAGTTGTAAAAAGATGTTGAGAGGAGGGACAGCAGAGTTTCAGCCCATATTTTGATAGTTCAATAATGGACGTTGGAGTTTGAACAGACTGCTCATCCAGCTTTAAAAGCTCCAGTGCCTGTCAACACGACACAGAGAGCAGTGCTAATCTAATCCACCGAACCTCCTAAACAATGTTAAGTCATTTATTCCATTAGCCTGTTAACACACTGCGAAGGCTGAGCCCAGGGAACAGTTTGACTGATGCCGGTTAGCAGTCCGATGTCAGAGCGATGAAAGGATGGTGATGACAATGGTGATAAAGCACCAAACGGCAGACCACTTGCTCTGAGATGACCCGCAGCCATACAACACACAATGATGAAGTGTGTGTGTGTGTATGTGTGGGTTTTTGGGAGGGATAATAAAGAGAAAGCAGCTCGTGTCTTTGGGAAAATGCCATCCTGGTTCCTGGATCCTCCGGGCGTCTTTAAAGTAAGCAGATATGAGAAAAATCCATCTCATCTGACGAGAAAAACAAACGCATAAAGACACATTCAGTCACAGTCGATCGGTCTGAAAGAATTACAGCACATACATGCATATACTCACAGTTATACCCAATTTAACCTGAATTTCCCTCTCGCAGATTGATAGTCACAAAGTGTTTTTAGTTGTTGAATCTGAGATAGAGGGAGAACGGGTGTTGGATGTTGCTGATTTGTAGCATGCATCCCAGATAGTTGGCAAACAGGTGTACCATGAGAATTACACAATCTGTCAAATTGTCAGCATTTGATTCGGTATCAACATTTAAAAAAGCAATCCCAGATGGTTTATCTCATGAAGAAGGTAAGAAAAAAAACCCCAAAAAACCCCAAAACATCAGCAAAACGATGTTCTTTTTCTTCAAGGCAGATGTTTTTTTGGTCCAAGTCTGACCACAGTCGGTTTACTCTCCGCAGACTTCTGCTCCAGCCTCAAGATTACTGATCAGTCCAACGAGAAGATTAGCTGCACCGTCTTTTGTGAGAAACTGGAGGACCATCCCAAAGTCTACCAGATCGGAGACATTGTCCGCTTGCACAGAGTCAAGGTTTGAAAGTGAAAGACTTCAAAAGCAGATTTAAGAAGTAAAACCCAGCAACACAAACCCAGACTTCATTGTTTTAAATCTCGTTTGCACAGGCTCAAGCCTATAACGACAACATCACACTCATCAAGACCTTCGGTTTCTCTGCGCTGACGTTTGAGGGAATGGTAGGTGCCACCTTGGAGCCCCGGACCTCCAGCCGCTCCTACCAATTCGATCAGGACGACCGCAGGACCGTGGAGGAGCTCCGATCCTGGGCAGCCACCCAGGCTTTCCTGTCCACGGTGCCCACCGTCACTCTGTCGGGTGCCCAGCCCAAAGCCTACTTCGACTTGACCTGCCAGCTTTTGGCCAAAGCTGTCGTCACCAACACGTGCACCCTGCTGAGGGTAAGACAACCTGTGAAAAGTTATGAGTACACATGCGGTGGATCTTTTTATTTGCACTCCGTCATCTCTGGGAGTTGACTGTTTCAATACAGATTTGATTTCAGATGATTGATTTTGAAAATGCTACTTTTCTCCCTTGTTTTAAATGTCCTCCTTTGGAATAATCATGATGTTTTGCTCCAGTTTTCATCAGTTGTAAATCTGCTCCACTTTTTTGGAGGGACGTCTCGCGTATTTTATATTGGACCAGGACTATTTTACCTGCCGCCTCCGTTTTCAGAGCAGAAATGAGGCTGTAAGTGATGGCTGGTTTCCTGCCAGGGTGGCTGATAAAGGAGATAAATTTGAACAGGATTTGGCAGGGGCTGCTGGTCTGCCGCCAGTCTGCTCTCAGTGATTTCTAAAGCTGCTCTGAGCTGTAACAGCCTGCTGTTACATAATGACACATACGACTAGGAGAAGATGTTGTGCAAATCCTAACAAGTTATTAGAAGAAAGTACATCTTTGTGCCTGCCTTCAGAGTCCATCAACCATGAGGTTGTTAAACCTTTCTTGCTCCCAGCTGCATTGTTTTGGCAGAACAAACGTTGACATAAAATGGTTCTGACCATGAAGGATTTGGTTGTGAATAATGTGCGATGCCAAACTAAATAGTTTTAAAGGTTCAAGCGGAATTACACCAATATAAGTAATTTCTGGTCATGCACTCTGCTCACATTGTAGTCGTAACAAGTCTAACAAAGCGGGGCGTTTTATTAAATTAGTGAAAGTGAAGATTGGTGTATTGACACACTACAATGACTATTATTGCTCTCCTTTAACAAGTAAAGCCCAAAAAAATGGTGTTGCTGTTTTAGTCAGGTGATTCTGAATAATATCCTTTGTGTGTGTGTGCGTGTGTGTGTTTGTTTGTTTGTTTGTTTGTTTATTTTCAGGTTTGGGATGGGACCAGGTGTCCTCATACCCTGCTGAAGGTGATGGCTGAGCCAAACACAATAGAGGGACCAGCCTCATTCTCGGAGGAGCGAGAGAAGCTCATTGCCAACGTCCTCATCTATGACAACCACGTGGAGGGCGCCAGGCGGCTGAAGGTCAGAGCTCAGTGACATTGACAAAGTCATCCTCCTTACAAGGTGGAAAGTGACATTTTAGTCTTCTTTTCAATAACAACAAATATGACATCCCCGATCCTTGTAACTGAGTCCAATCTGAGCACATGTCAGACACAAACACACTGGTCTACTACCAGTGCCCATTGAGGATTAACATGCATTTAGCGTGTTTACAAATCTATTTAAAAAGGTTCTTTTTTTTTACCAGCATAAATGATGTTGGTTACACTGACAGTGTTACCATGGTTACACTGTCAGACGACTAAAGCAGCATGACTTTCACGCTGCAGATTGCCATGAATTAGACACGCTGGGTTGAAAATCTTAAAATGGGCTTAGTCTCAAGATCGTGTGTTTTTTTTTGTTTTTTTTACCTTTTTGGAGGACACCTGGAAAAAACTATTGTACTGCGTGAACAGATTTGTTCACCCAGTTAAGGGTTTTTCTCGAGCCTATAGAATCAGACATTCCAGCAAGAAACTCTCAATAGTTATATCATTTTATTCAGTGTTATTATATTTCTAAAGCCCATAATTACATGTTCAGTTTACATGAAGCAACTGTCAAAAGTAGTGACACCTACACTAGTTTTGCGTGGAAATCTCACAAATTCGGATTTGGTGTGAAAACAGCTTTATTTGAAAAAAGTAATAGTGTGGTATGAGCCAAGTCTAAAAAAGATATGTCATGGCTAAGCTGTAAGCTTGTAAACAATGGAAGTGAAACAAGAAGGGGAAAAAATGAACATCTTGTGAAGTACTGAAAGAAAGGGAACACAAAGCCTTAGTCAACATTTTTGGGTAAAGAAGAATAAAAACAGGTTGTGTCTCGGCTGAGCTCTCACAGATTACCAAGAGAGGCGGAGGTATTGTTCCTTGTACAAAACCTGCTGACAGTGAACTGATTTATCAGATGGGTATGGATTCAGTCAGTTTTTTTTTTCTTTCTTTTTTTTCACTAGATGTAGGTTTGAAGCTTCTGGAATGATGGATGAAGGGAAGTACGAGGCAGATAAGTTCAGTGGGTTGTTTTCAAAGCTGCACGATGTGATCTATTAGATGGCAGCAGATAGCATCACCCGAAAAGGGAACCACATAGACTTGTAAACACTTGAACTGTTCCGAAAAGGTCGGCGCTCATTTTTTGCAGCCGTCTTAAAGTTTCCCCCCGTTCCTTCTATCAAAAGGGCTCCTTTTTTCTTCAATATTTGATGTGCAAAGATTGATTTTCATCTGGTTAATCATTGCAGGTCTCTGGTGGTCTTTGATCTTAAATAGCTCAGATGCGTGAACACAAAGCTATCGCTGAAATGAAGTCCAAACACTAAAGACAGTCATTCAGTCATGGTGGCCGTTGATCCTTATTATCTCGACCTCTTCAGACTGACAGTGAGCACACAACAGTCGGTGAAGATAACCCGCCACTGCGGAGCACGACATACTATTCTCGAGATTAATGTCGAGCAATGCAGGAGATATCTTCCCCCTCACAGCCACCGGGAGCATTTTTTCCGCTTCCTGTGTTCATCTCTTCTTCTTCTACCTGAGGGAAAAAGCCCTATCTTTCACTCTCCGGTGTCACAGAGCCCTCAGGGGAGTCAGTGAAAACATGTTTTAGAGTTTCGACCAATTTCTACTCTTGACCTGTCAAGACCTCTTTGTAATGATATGACTTTCCAGGTCTTGGCTTCAATGTGACTGGAATCACAAAGTACTAAATTCAGATCATGTTTGAATAGCCAATTATGTTTAGCGACCACTGACTGCTAAGTGTTTTTGTCTTTGGGGACAAAAATAAGGTCTTGGAGATTCAAGATAATGTGACTAATGAAGTCAAGATGGGGGTCAGGCTGAGACGAATCAGTGGTTACTCTCATAGCGAAGGGTAAGTCTCCAGGAAAGAAAACATGGTAATGAAATGTCCCCTGAAGGGACCGAAACATGACTGTGTGTCTGCTTATACGCGTGTGTGTGTGTGTGTGTGTGTGTGTGTGTGTGTGTGTGTGTGTGTGTGTGTGTGTGTGTGTGTGTGTGTGTGTGTGTGTGTGTGTGTGTGTGTGTGTGTGTGTGTGTGTGTGTGTGTGTGCGAGTGTGTGAGACCTTAGCTCGGAAGCACATCCATCTTTATTCTGATCTGCAAGACGTAAATTACATTGTGTCGGTCGCAAAGTCACATTGAATTACATGACGAGCCACACAGCCGCACATACACACACACACACACATACACATACACACTAGCAGGCAGCTGTCTTCGTGAGCTGTATCTAAATGCCCTTTCAGCTTGTGCTTTAAAACCAGATTTGAACACTTGCGTTTCGGGTTCAGAGTGTGAAGAGGTCAAAATGTCTGCAACGGAATGTGTGGTTGCAGGTTCTCTGCCCGTTACTCCGCGGCAGGTTTGTTACTCGGCTCCGTTAAACAAAACAAACCCCGAGCAAGGCACACTGACCTCACTTTAGAAAACCCTCCTGGAAACTTTTTTGGAACTAGTTTTTGAGGCTTTACATCCAGCAGGCAGCCCATTCCACTGCTTTTGCAACCCCATGTTAACCAACTGGAAATAAATAATCTGGTCCCTTTATTTAAAAAAAAAAAAAAAAGACGTTTTTCTGCAAATTACAGACAATTATTTGAGATCTCTTTTTGCAGTCGCAGCAGTTGTTCATGTCACTCTGTGCGTTTCAGCAGAAATTTTGTGTGTAATTGCTGCATGTGAGAATACGTTGGCCGAGGCGCGAGAGGAGAGCCAGCGGGAAACTGAAAGCTCACATGTCCTTTTCCGTTGTTTCGCAGCAAGGACGTCCACCCTGTAATAATCACAAATAACTGATCTAACGGGGAGGAAATTACTGAATTGCAGCTGTGCAAAACCACATTTCCTGACCTCATGCCGCTGAACAAATCCCACACAGCCAGTGCCACTGTTTGACTTTGCACACAGGAATACATTTGAAGATAAACGAGTTTGCATTGACCTCTGGCTAGTTTCACCGCCTGTTCTGTTGTTTCATTACTTGTTGCAACGCATCTGGTGTACAAGTGTTTGGTGGATGGCGGCACTCACACGGCTTCACCCCCCCCCCCCCCGCTTTCCTGTCTTTTAACCTTGTGTTCAACGTCCCCGAAACATTTTAAACAGCTTCATATCTTTAGAGACTCGGAACTCTTGGAATGCTTGAGTACTGGAGGTTTGTTTTTTTGCCTTGAGCTCATCCCTCAGAAGCAGAAGCTCCGAGTTGATGTGTTTAGATGTAGTTTTCTTAGAACATCCTGTCCAGCGGAAAGTACCAGATGCTCCGGGCAGAATAATTGAGCGATCTGAAGTCCACTGTGGCGGTGTGCGATTTGTGCAGTCAAAGGCCGGGCCATGGTAACTAAACATCGCTTTACATCCGTTTCACCAGCATAGCACTGCCAAAATCTGAGTATATTTCTCTGTAAATATGTCTGTGTTGCTGTTTATATATATTTTTCATACCAAAAAAAGGTGTTCATAAGGATGGGAATTGCCACAAACGTAACTTGAAACGAAATCATACACAGTTTCAGAATCATTTTTATGGGACACTGACTTGTCATAAAGAGATTTGTTGCCCTGTCCTTCACACTCTTGTTCTCACAAGACACGTGTCACCCTGGGATTACACCAAATGTGTTATGGCTGCGCTGCATGTAATCGACCCACCGCCTCCATTTGTACTGCGTTGCTACTCCATCCGCTGGACAGCTGGAATAAATGAGACACGACTAGTTGTAGTCAATGTAGTTTATATAAGCGGGACCATAAACCCCAAAAATTGTTCATTGTTCCAATCAAGAACAGAAGTGGGATTAATATGTCAGTTTTGTGGATAATTGTTGTGCCTCTTTTATGCATATGATTTAAAATGACAGTTAATTGGATGATTTTTTGATGTGTTTGGAAAGTGGTCAGCCGTGTAAAAGAGTCTGCTACTGTTTTTACTGTTGTCCTCGCTGGCATTTTCCCACGGCAACGAATATACCAACCAAAAACATTAACAAGATCCATCATTTTGTTCTACACAAGATGATGTTGCTTCTCGTTATGGTTAATTCATCAGCAATTTTACACTTTTAATGAAGACAGAAAACGACTGCTGTTATCCTTTAACATTTGCTTCAATAGTTTGCCGAAGTGGGGTTCATTTCTCCTCATTAATTTTCTTAATTATGGCTATATGATGATGTGATCATCTGTCAGAGGATATTATGCAGCCAGTTTGAGCCAGTGGTGAGTATGTGTGGCAGTGCGGTGATTGTTCCATTGTGTTTGCATCGGAAACGATTCTCCATCCTCATGACGCATTTCAACTCTGGGGGCGTTAAAAACCTCTCCGAGGTCAAAAAGAGCCGGCTCATTAGGCTAAATATCTTTAACTACTGCTAACAGACAAAAATACACTTCATCAACGCCTTATTTAATCGAAAACAACCACCGGGTTAACGAGTTTGAAGTGATGCGTTGGATAATATCATTGGAAGGTCAATGCATTATAACAGCATTATTGTGAGCTGAGGAGAATGCATCATGATCTTTGACCCAGAGCCTCCACACTGAAAAAGATCAGATTGTAGATTGATTCACTGAAAATTTTAAGAATTGTATCGGATCTGTAAAGTTATGGAATGCTGCTATCTCTTGCTTGTAGTTTTCTATTTTGTTTTGTTTTTTTGCAGTGAATGTGGTTTTTTTTCCCTCCTATAGCGAGGGCTTTACATTTCATTTTCTCTTTAGGATACAATTCCACAATCATTGTGATCATGGATATGTGATGATATTTGAGAGGAGGATCCACATGGTCACACAAAACTTAGTCTGAAATCTAACAGGAATTTATTTAAAGCTTATAATGATGGATGGTGTGGCAATGTCCCTTCGATTGGATTTTTCTGATATGTCTCTTAACCAGGGGTGTCCCAATACAACTTTTTCACTTCTGACACGATACTGATATTGCAGCCTTGAGTATTGGCTAATACCAATATCGATATGATACGATATCAGCGCAAATCATGCATATCATTATTACCTATTTTGTAGTATGGAATGTTAGAAAAGTCTTGATCATGTGATATTACTCAAACAGAGCCAGAGTCAGCAACAGGTATGAGAAAAACTGGCCATTTGGTTACATAATTGTAACCTTAAACATAAGAATATTCTACATATAACGGCTGGAGTGGAGTCTGGAATGGAGTGCTTATATTAGAGATTTTATAAACACAAATACACACATACACACACTAATATTTATAAGTATATGATAGACATATTGTGAGGCTTTTTACTGAAGATGTGTTTGAACAGGAATATTTCCCCCAATTACTGAGCTCCTGTGGTGAATCATCGGTGATATTGTCTGAAATCGACTGAGGCGTTTCTCTAAGAGGAAGGCCATTAAAGGAGAGAAAGGAGCCCATTACGATGAAAAGAGAAGCTGAGAACACGAACTTGGAGCAGGAGGTGTGCCACGCATGTGTGTCGCCCGCGCATCGCCCGCTCAGTCAGTGATTCCCACAGAACCACTCACCAATGCGCGCACACACACACATACATACACAGATGAAACCCTCTACAGATCTAATCAAAGCAACAAAATGTCACATTTAACTGTCAGTCTGTCACTCCTACACGCTTTCATCAGCAGAAACTCTCATACATGAGATGAAGAACATGCAGATTACATTTTGCCGTGAGTCTCCATGTACTTGTGGGTTTTGGGGGTTTTTTGGTCTTCATTTCATGGACTTGGAATTTAAAGGTTTTATCTGACATTTTACTCGCACAAAAAATGCTCTTTGTCAAACTTTATTTTTATCTCTCCCGAAGTTTTGTATCTGCAAAACCCTCGTCTGGAAGATTCAAACTGTATCAGAGCTCAGAATAGACACAGAGTTTAATCAGGTTCCATCTGGTTCCCATGACACCTCGTAAAGGAGTTGGAAAGATGATTAAACTTTTGCAGATTAATACCAATTAAAAAAACGAAAAACCTGAGACTGAGGGAAAGAGTTTTCCCCCAACATTTGGCCGTTGCAAAAGTGGCGGCTGACAGTGGCGGGGCCGTGATGAGGCGTCTGCACTAAACTTGTTGGGGATCCGTCAGTCAGGCAGCGGTGCGTCTCCGTTCCGTGACCCAAACATAGATGGCAGCTGAAGTTAACTTGCTGTCATTTCTATTGTAGCATGAAATGTGCTGTCACTCCGAGAGCGCCCGCGGGAAAAAACGACTTAGTGACCTGGTTGGCCTTTTCGCTTCTGCTACCTTAAACTTTTACCTTTTTTGCTGTATTTCCAGTTGATAATTCTCCACTGACTCCAAACTACCATACACGTGAGATTGGCTTCAGTATTCCTGCTGAAAATACATCATTAAGGGATATTTTAATCCAGCTGAGCCTCATCCATCTTGAATTCAGTAGTATTCTGAATTCAGCAGCTTTGAATATTAACCAATATTAAACTAAAACCTTAATGTAATCTCAGTTTTTCCAAGTGCGGCCTCCTACAGTCGTCTCTCTCATTATTCACTGCACAACACACTTTCACTACCTTGCCCTTCTTGTCTCTTACTCTCATTTTTAGTTTCCCTCGGCTCTTCCTCCCTTCGTTTATCCGTTTATCCTCCCCTCTCTCTCTCCCCACTGCAGTCCACCTTTCTTTTGTCTCATCAAAATTTAGATTCTTTTTTACCCAGTTATGTCTGTGCTCACCTCGTTTTCAGTTTTTGCTGAACCCACACCCAAATCCCACACCCCCATCTCCTCTGACTTTGAGCTAATAAAGCAAAAACGACATTTTTTATTTCTGCACGTATTATTGTCAGAGTTCATGTGGGGCTTCAGCAATTGTAAGTATTTTACAGCATTAACACACAATGGCTTTAATTTTGCTCAATAACAGGTCACGCTAACAGTTGCTAGTATTTCTCAGACGTTGTTTCATGTCTGCTTAAGCTTAGACAGAATACAGCAGATATGGGGTTGTTCATTATTGTGTCCTATGACGGATTGCCTTTCCCGCTGCAAAAAGAATGTAATTAATCAAGCAATCAATCAATCAACCATCCGTCCTACGTACAAATTAAACAATCCATCTACTAATGAATCAGTATTCATTTGTAAAATAATTATAATACATAAGACATAGGATATAAACTGCTGCACATAGAGCTACATAAATGCATAAATAGTACTTACATAAACACACACACATGCTCATACACACAGACTGTATCTTGAGTGATTCTGGTAGGCAACTGGGCTTGCTACATATTGGGGAAGATGTCCAGTTGCCTACCAGAATTTCTAAAGTTATACAATGACATGGATGGCTGAGGATGTCCTCTGATACACACACGCTTACATACACGGGATTCATACAAACTTGCTGGCTCTGTCCCCAATCCTGGAGGCATCAAGCCCTGTTTACACGACAACAAAAAAAGCCGAAAAAGGAAAGGTTTCTTTGTGTTCGGCGTCCAGAGTGCCCGAAAGCGCAAACATTTGAAAACGGGGTCCAGAGTGAAAAGTTTTGAAAACGTTTCTGTTTTTGTGTCCATGTAAACAGGAATCGCCGTTTTCAGTAAAAACAATGACGTGCAAAAAGGAGGTGAGAGGTCAACAGTTGTAGTTACCTGAAACGTAAGTGTTTGTTAGATAAAGCAAATTGGCGATATTTCATAAGACCACAATCTAGTTCATCAAAAACGCACACGGTAAAAAAGCATAAATAAATAAAAATACACTCGACGCCTAGAAACACACACACAGATACACACAGACACACAGTTCGGGATCCATCATGGCTGATTAGCCTACTTCACGAACACCAAACATCGATTTCAAACAGTTCAATCGGTTCAATCATCTTAGTTAGGCTAGATCATGAAGATCATCAACTTACCCCATCATCAGTTAATTTTTGGATGATATTTTCAGCGGTGTTTATGGATTCGAGAAAGTCAATCAAATCATTTTGTGCAGCCATTTCAACGGCTGAATGGAATCTGAAACTTTCGTGTGTGCACACAACACATTAGCGTGTGCCCACAAAAGTTTTTTTTTTT
>CAESWR010001445.1:576971-594141 GCA_903171835.1 Mullus surmuletus | reverse complement strand
ATATATATATATATATATATATATATGTTTAAATGCTGCCCTTTTTTTTCCTTCATAAGCTGTTGCATGCATTTAAGGACACTGAACATTGCATTTTGTATGTAATTGTCACAATTATGAATCTCATACATTAACAGAAGTGCATTGGTTTGTACCAAAATTAATATAAAAAAACAAAAACATAAAAGGTCCAGCTGCTGTGGATTCATCATACACAAACTGAGTCTGAATTTAGAGTTCTCTCTCTCTCTATCTCTCTCTTTCTCTCTCTCTCTCTCTTTTTTTAACATGTGCTATTCAATAATGTCTCACTCTGTCCTAATCTTTCTCTTTTCACTATTTGTCACTGGTATGTGTTAATAGCTATTTATTTGTGTACAAGGCCAGCTTCTCTAAAACCAAATCTTAGTCCTGTGTTTCCTACGCAGAGGAAACACTTCAATTCTTTCAACACTTGTTCATTAGGGCTGTTCTGAAATCCATTTCTTTAACGTATTAACAGATAGCCAACTGGAACTCTATTAGCGTGCCTATTCCTGGGAGTCTATTTATATCTCCCTTATTGTGGCCACTTATCAAAGGAACGAAAAGAAGCTGCATTTAAATCCTCCCCCGGCTTATCTATGATACGTTACAAAGAGCAAATTAAAGTGAAAGCGGCGACCACCTTGAAGCATCTGAAACAAATGTGTTAACTAAGCTGCGTTATTGACCTTGGTTCGCTAATTAGATGAGTCACGTCGAGTTCTAAACTTATTAATGTTTCTCTCAACTGAATGCCGCAATCACACCTGGCCTCTGTGGACCACCAGAGGGGATTGGATATATCTTAATACAGACAGGAAGCTTAAAACCTCACCTGATCTGAGACAATACCTCATTGCAACACCATTTTTCACCATGAGGTCTGTTCTCTACTGTTTTTTTTTCTCGGTCCCCCGGCAACTAGTCACTCCCTCATGTCTCTCCACACCTGCTTCTCAACACAAACTGTGGTAAATTCAGATAAACTCTCATGTAGCTCTGAGAAAATACCGCCAGACCCCAGAGTACTTACGTTTGTTTTCTTCCGTCTCATTTTGCTAAACATCCAGGTCTCTAGAGGCAAAGTAAAACCCAAGCATAGTCTGGGATTTTGCAAACAATAATACCCTCTGTTTAGTTTCATTGTTTGCTTCCTGCCTCTGTGGGATTTAAAGGATCCTAAAAAAAAAAATCTTATTCAAATGGCGTGTTTTCCTGCTTCATGGAAAAGTGCTTGTGGCTGCTGTGCTACGCCGTCACTAAATGCAGCTCGTAGACACAACCACTTCAACTTCATAGGATGTAAACATTGTCTGTGACAGTAGCGCTTTCTGGTAGACGTCAGTGTGTCTTTATGTATTTGCAATTGTTCTAAACATGACTTCATGAGCCTCAGACAACTTATTGTGTCCACTTGCGGTTGCGATTTATCCAGCTTTTGTCCCTTTTCTGTAAATGAATAACATGGAGGACAACCACAACAGAACAGAACATTTGTTTGGAAAAAATGGTCAAATCACTGTTTCGAAGATTGTTTCACCACTGACAGAATGTTCAGAAACCCTCAGTTTATGTTTGTTATTGTTTCTCTGGGAGGCCTCGGGCAATTAGGGTTCTCAAGACCAGCATGAGGCTTTATCCGGGTTTCCGACAGCAGGATCGGAGATAATTTAGTCCGAGTTGTCCAATAAACAGACCGCAGCAATATATCACATACAGCTGGCCAGTTATCGGCCTGCCTGCCACGGCCAACATTTACTTTTCCCCGATGGATGAAGCTTGGACGAGAGTAGGAAGCATAAATTTGGCAAAAAATCCAATGTTATACATTTTTATTGAACAGATTGATAAATTGTCACTTCAGATTTGTATTTAATAACTCAAACCTACATTCAACAGATTCAAGTTATCATATGTCACTGCCTCTGAATAATTCACCATCATTATTTCCTGTCGGGGTCAAATATGAATCTATTTAATTTTTGCAAATGTTTATATATTTGTCTTTCAATTGTAATTTTGAAGGCTTTTGTCATATAAACGGGACAGACACAACACCTCAGCTGTCATATTCATGCAACCATCTGTAAAAATATTTTCGCCCTTTCTCATTTGAGCTTTTGCTGGGCTCATATGGTCACACTCCAGCATATTTCGTGATCCTTCGCGAGTCACGTAAATCGTTGTACCACAAGAGGTCACTTGACAGAATTGACACCTGAGACGGCAACACACGAAGACGGTGTCCTTGCGGCCACGTTCGTCACAGACTTTAAGGGAAAGCTTTATTGAATTTCTGTCAGATGTCTGCAGCTGGCTGGCAGCAAGCAGCTGTGAAATGGCTTGGTAATTTTAGTAACCCTAATCTTCACACATTTTCAGAAACCTTCTTGTCGAAATGATATAGCAATGCATGATTACCTGTCATTATTGTAGCCCATTGCAGTCTGGTCATATTCTTTTATCGTGCAAAATCACAACCAAAAATGTAACAGACCAAACACTTTAACGGGAAGAAACGCTCGGGGTGGTTGTGGCCATCTGTCTTTCCAAGGAATCATTCACCATTTCAAAAATCCAAGGCTAAAACTGTAATGATGAAATTGTTTCAAAGGTCCTAAATTGACACTACACAACTTTCCTGAGCAACTCGTGCCTCTGCTGTCGATTTGCAAGATGCTGTTATGCCACAAACTACCAAAATAATTTGTCTAAAGGTGACCAGATGTTCAAGATAATGATGGATTTCCCATTTTACATCTGGAATGTGAACATGCTCAGAGGTGGTTGACACAAAATTTGAATTCTATGGACGCTTTTGCAGCCACTAATGGTCAAAGTCGGTGGAAAAGACAAATTGCGCTGTGTGATGTTAAACCATTTGATTACTTCTTAGCACAAATATGCTTTTTATCATTTTCAAATACCAACACTGTTATGTGGAAATACTACATTTCAGAGGTAAAGGGTTAATGCCAGATGATGAGATGATTTACTGCTTCCATAATGGTGGGTGCACTGTAGCTCTCCAGTCTTCCCAGTTAACCCCCCCTGCTTTTCATGAGCATCTCCAGAGGACAGCCCTCAGGAGCTCATCTGTTAATCCACCTTGACACTCAAACTTCATGAACTATAAGTGTGTGTGTGTGTGTGGGGGGGGTAAAAGAAGCCCAGCTTATAGAAGATCTTATTTCTGACTCATTCTTCTCTTCATACAATGCAATCAAAGTTCATATTTAAAAATATATCGGTGCATCTAGGTCTAATGCTGAGAAAATTCACATGCTAAAACAGTACAATGGCTTCAGGGGCATATTCTAAATAGTGAGCCTCTGTGACATTCGATCATTGAAGCATTTGTTGATGAGTAGAGCGAGGACACATTTCAGTGGGCTGCAGGCTCGTCGTGACAGAGATTTCGAGGGGGGGCGGGGGGTGGAAGGCAGAGGGGTCCTTTGTACAACCCCTGAATCACTGTTGCCACACTGACTCAGAGTTTGGTGCAACATCGCCACCTGTTGGCTGACAAAGCACATAGGCGTCCACAAATCGCAAAAACAATGCACAAAAATGATCAAAAATGCAGCAATAGGGAGAAAACCTTTGATGCTTTATCAGAATATCTGAATATTGCTCTTTCGGTGTTGCTCCATGCTACTGTTATAGGGTGTTACATTAAAAGTATACGCACAGAATGAACCTGAAAATGTCAGATTGTGCGTCAGGCGATGAATCAAGGGAGGAATAAAATCTCACTAAACCTGTACCAACGTTTATAATCAACAGAGCATAAAATTGCTCGGTGAAGAAAAATAAACAAAACCGTGAAACCACAGAGCTCTCCTTTGTGGTCCTATGTAGCTTTCTATCCACCTGTCTCACTTTTTTGTTTTTCAGAAGTATATGTGATGCATATAAAACAGGATTTGTGTCTGTGTGTTTGTCTCTCAGTTGTCAGGTGTGTATTTAAAGGAAAATTGAATAGCTTCTGCATTCAGTCTTATGGAGAACATTCACCATACAAAAACACTAGAAGTAAATAGAGTGCAGGTTTGGTTTAAATGGGTCATAAATGATCAGGCCACACAAATGAATAGAAGAAAACCCTGAATCCAGAAGCATAACAAAATGTCCATTTACATGCAGATAGGATTGAATCATATACAATCCCATCAGAAATCACTAAAATCCAGAGACTGGTCTATGATTCAATGAAGGACATGCAGTCGAATATATTTGAATGTTATCTTTTTAACAAGCAAGCAGGCTTTTCCAGTGAAGAATGCAGAAGTTTGCCAATGACAAAATATGACACATATGCTGTCTTGCAGATTGTTCAGCCGTTATCGCCTCTCTCACCCCCTGCTTCCATCCTCCCATATCCTCCTGTTCCAAACAGCCCGGTGACTTCCTGAGGATCTACAACCTGCGAGCCATCTCGGGGTCCAGTAAGGTGCCTGGCCTCACCAGCAGCCAGTCAGAGGAGGTGGATCACTTGGCTTTTCACCTGCACGGAGGGACCACATTTGGCCGGGGCATCCGGGTTCTTCCGGAAAATAGCCCAGACGTGCAGGAGCTCAAGAGGTACAGCGGAAGGATACACAGTGGTTCTGCTGCCGAACTATTTACACACATATTAGGCATCATTAAGAAACATCTAGAAACATCTTTTGAATATGAATGGACGCAAGTGAATTATTGATGTACATCATTTCAGGCATAAATCTTTTAACGCAAGACATTTGACTAGGATCCATGCCTTTGTGTGTAATTATCATTCGCTGTTTGTGCATCCACAGAGTAATAGACACCTTTCCCGCGGATCATCCTCAGGATCTGAATGACTCGCAGCTGTTGGAAGTCTGGAGCACTCCGCCAGAGTGTCAGGGTAGGACTCAGCGAAGCATGTGGTTGATGGACAGGAGGATTAATGGCACTTGATTCGTGCGGTGGTCCCGTGGTAAAACCACAGGCCAGTTTGTCCAGACACATTACCAGTTTATGACACTCATGTCCATCAACATCGCAATAGTTTTGAGGATCAAAACTTTTAGTGTCTCCTCAGAGATTTGAATCGCCACCGGCGGCTCGGGACATGATCATCCTCTACAAACAGAAACATCTCATCCGTGGTTCCTTGAGCCTTCAGCCTTGATCAGAATGCAATTACACTCACCGACCTACTCAATTCATGGCCTTTGCATGAATAAATGTTTTTTCGCCATTCTGAAGTTGTATTCGGTGTCAATTATGGAAGAATCTGGACTTAAGATCTGTATTTGCAAGCAGCGCAAGTAAAGGGAGACACCGTCGCAGGTGGCTGTATATTTTTAATGCTAGGTGCAAATTGATGCAGTCAGAGCTGTGATCTACTGACTATTGTATCACACAAAAGGAGCGTGCCACCTCCAGGTGTGAACGAACCCTCAGATGGCTAACATGAGAAAACATCGAACTCACTTATCATCTTATTATTATCATCATTTTTACCATCGTCATTATAAATGTATTTGCTTGTTTCTGTCAGGTGCTTGCAACTAACTCTGGACCTATGATTGACAAAAATGTTATCTCTCAATAAGTGAGGTGTTGTATCCAAGTTTGAACGTTTTGCATTTTGGGAGTGGAGGACTCTGATCTTCCACTAATGAGGTAAATATCTGTCTAATTAGTGCGGCTTTTTCTGGCACTGGCGCAGGAAGATAATTTCCACATTATCAATCCCACCTGCAAAGCTTTTAACAACTTACCAGATGGTTTAACACGCAGAGCCTCTGCAAAGACGTTAGGAAAAACGCAGGTGCTTTTCAGAAAATAGGCGTCACCGGTTAACTTTCCCTGTCAGGCAAACAGCGAAAAGCCTTTTCCAGTGAGAGAAGTCCTCCATGCTTTTCTTTCAATGGAGAAAACGCTGCAGTTCTGCTCTAATTGATGCTACAGCAGCTGCTTTGCCGACGGTTGCCCAAACTGCTGCTGCTGGACCACGCACACACACACATACACACAGCTGGAGGCCTTTTTTAAACCATTAAAGGTGCCCTGCCGAGTTTTCATTTGTCTCGAGGTCAAACAACAAACAGGGGGAATGTAAATGGGATTCGGAAATAACCGGAAAGGACTATCAAAATGTTTTCAATGCGTGACTTAAGCACAAAGCAGAAAAGAGGAGGCGGAATAATGAGATCACCGCTCGCCCGCCCGCCTGGTCACCAGTGGTGGAGATGCATTAAGAACATCCCGTCCGTTCTGAGTTTTGTCGCTGATTAGAGGAGTGAGGGACGGATAGTGGGGGGAGCTGCAGGGAGCCGCCTCCATTAGTGGGACTGTCTGAAAATCTCCTGCTTCCCTAGAGGATGAAATAGCGAGTCCAAACTTTTGACTGTGACCTGGATGTTCACACACGCACACACACACACACACACACACACATGGAGCTTTAATAGAACACTTCAACATTTAAAAAAGCCCTCCTATTCATCGTGGGGGGGGCGCTCCAATCTGAGTGTGGGGGATATCTGGGACACGTTTTTCTGTGCAGCGAGAGAATGAAAGTGATTTTATATTAAATTGGCTCCTTCATTGACATATGAGAATTCTGACAGCGTACAAACCAGCGTACCAGCGTGTGAAAAGGACTGAAAGGTGGATCAAATATTCCAGTGAATGATCTTCTGATGTGTTTCTATTATTGATGAAATGAAAACAGTTCATCCATTCTCTGTTGTTTGCTTAGACGAATAAAAAGGAATAAAGATCAAGAAAATGGAATGGAAATTAAATCCTTGAGGGTTTCTCTTTTCTCTATTCTAGACACTGATGCTTCGGCGGAGAGGCACTCAGGTACACACACACACACACACACACACACACACACACACACACACACAGCACACCACAGCAGCCGTGTACACTTAGATCATCTGCTTTCTGTTGTGAGTTTCACACCGATTTTGGAATTCCCGGAATATTCTTATTCTATCGGAGAGAAATCCTTTCCAAACAGTCAGATCTCTGTTGTTTATCCCTTCCCGGCCTCCAGGCCAGAAACGCTCATAGCACTGATGTTGTTGTGTCTCTTGTCTTCTTTTGTTTTTTTATACATGCCCTATAAAATTCGTAACATATACGACAAAATTACATGATAGTGTGGTTTTATTTATTCTAATGATCTCCTGTATGTCGTTCTCGCGCTTTTAAATGATACTTAAGAAGGACGGCACCTTACAATTTCGTTGTACATATTACAATGCCAATAAAGACATTCTATTCTATTCTATTCTAGTATAAGTTGTATGTTTTCATGTCTGCAGAAAGAAGCTGCAGCCACGTCGTGCAGCCGGTGACGCTGGCCGAGCTGAAGCGGGCCGACCCTGGTGTGGTTCACCATGTCAGAGCCAGGGTGAGGTCCTACGAGCCCCAGAGACTCCACCAGGCTTTGAAACTCTACTGCAGCAAGTGCACGTCTATGTAAGCTCGCACCTTTTTCCCCCCCAACTCACATACCAGGATGTAACTAAAGGTGGAGAACCAGATGTTTCTTTCTGTGATAGTGTGAGTTGTTAGACTTCCCGTGTAGATAAAATGTGTAATCCACCGCTCATCTCGCCAGGCAAGACGTCCCAGATGATGAATCGGTGGCGGATATCTTCTCCGAGGCAGCCACAAGCTCGGGGCCGTGCACCCCCCCACCGTGGGCGCTCGCCGGTCAGGTCGACGTCCCCCCGGACTCCGCGGGATCACACACAAAGACACTGACAGTTTTCATGCCCACGGAGCTTCTGTCCGGGAGCAGAACCAAAGAGCTCATGTTCCTCATGGGTAAACAGCACGGTCAACCACGATTAGAGTTAAAATCAGCTTCGCAGTGTAGAAGGTTTTGATTATTGGTTTGGTTTTTTATTCTTTTTTTTTTGTCCCCCCCTGGAGGTTCTACTCTTGAGGAAACGTGTCAACTGGCGGAAGGCTACCAGAATATCGTCCCCGTGAGGTCGTCAAGAGGCCATCTGGCACTGCTCGACCTGAGCGCGCCGTTTCTCTTCAGGGGCAGGAGGCGATACTACGGGTCGGACATCTGAGAAATCTCACACGCAGCTCTGGCTCAAATGTTTGAGCAAACACATCAGCCATCTTACCCGTCAGAATCATTTGGAACGACACACACACTGGTTTTGATGTGGTGAAAAAAAATCTGAAATATATGTTGTGATACCATAGAAGTTGAAATTGGTAATAATAACACGTATTTGCCATCAGCACATCAGCTTTGCATAAACACTGATTTACTTCTGACATAAGTGCAGTCGGTTTGATATGTGCTGTGTACTCTGAGCTACTTTAGTCCTTATAAACCCTGTTATTTAGCCGATAAATTGTAGGGCTGGATGCCGGTACTCGATACCTTTTTCAGGTATTGACCGAAACAACCTAGTACTACGTAGTATCCCAGCCAACAACTGCGAGCGAAATTTGAGCTCTTTCAAAATGTAATTGTGTAAAAATCTTTTGAATGGGGACGAGTTGTGACATTTGCACAACTGATTACTTTCTATTTGCATTATCAATATTGAATGAAGTAACAAAAAGTATCAAATTAAGTACTCAATTGGTAACGGTAACAATTTAAGGGTACTGGTATCAGTCCTGGTATCGAGAACTTTTACACGCACCCAGCCCTAGCTAATAAGTGAGCAATAATCAAACATGCCGTTAAAATGTTTTTTCCAATCAGCTTTGCACAAACACTGACTTATTTCTGACTTAAGTGCAGGAGTTTTTATATGTGCTGTGCATTCTGAGCTACTTTAGTCCTTATAAACCCTGTATTTTAGCAGACAAATTGCGAAGGTGCATTCAGGCGCAGTTGGCCTAAATTGTTGGTTGTCAGGTCCTCTTTAGTCACTCCTCGTGACTCCCTGTGTGTGTTGTAGGTGCAAACGGTGCTCCGAGGCAGCGGTGAGAGCGCCGTGTGACGAGAGGGTTGAAGCGGTCGATGAGAAAATCATTGCAAAAGGTGAGTTAGGTTTACTTCCATTCCTCAGAAGAAGCTGCAGGAGGTCAACACACAATTCACACACACAAGCTGTCAGTGTTTATACAGTCTATGGTTATGAGCCGGCTCTGGGGGCCCCAAGTGGCCAAAAGACAGGTAAAACTTTTTTTTTTTTTTTTTAACTTTGTCATGCAGACTTAATCTTGCAACTAAAACACAAAAAAACATGTTTTATTTATTTTTGTGTGCTTTTCTTGCGGTATCTCATCTTCTTTTCATCTGGCTTTAAAACCTCCAAACAACATTGATTTATTTTCATCTTTACTCCGATTCACCGCACATCTAGAGTCTCCTGGCACATAACGCACAGATGCGGGTTTCAAGCAGCGTTTGAACATCTGCCGTTTTCTCTTCCCTCAGCTTTCGGTGTTGAGCTGCTGCGCTTCGTCCTGCTGATGAAGCTGGAGCTGCAAGACGCCACCGACACTCTGGACGTCTTCCTGTGGAGAGACGCCGTGAGTCTGAACACGGATGAGATCACACGGAATCAGATGAGATTAGATGACAACGGAAGGTTGTGAAACGGTGTCTGCCAGGGTGTGTGAGTTACAGAGCGCAGCAGGTGAATGAGGAAAATGATCAAAAGAGGCGTGTTCGGCAGCACCAGACACGGTGGCGAGGACAAAGTATAGGGAAATCAAAAGAGATTTTTGGGAGAAGTCACCGGAGAGTGAGATAAACAGATGGCAATCAAACGTGACATGAATTCACAACCATTGGCAGAGATGGTGAAGGAGCGACACATGGAAAATATTAATATTTCCGTCATTTCTGTCATTACAGAGATAATTGCTTTATTCCGACATAACATCCACAGATCTGTATCATGGATCCTTATAAAGTAAACAGGCTTCAGCTTTGGTCTTTCGAATATATATATATTTATTTGATTTTTTTCCCAGACTTACATCGTGTAGTGTTTGAGAAGTTACACTGACACACCATGATCAGATCCCCATCAATGGTTAAATTAATTTAATTAATTCATTGATTAGATTAGATTAGATTATTTTAGATAAATCAGTGTCAGTATGCAGGAAGCAAATTTACATTAACTTTTAACCCTTTGCCAGTTTCCATGAACATTTTTTGAAAAAGAAATCACTTATACTCCATAATTGAATTGGAAAAATGAAGTTTGTTGTGATGATTATAGCTTAGGGCTCAATTTTATATATCTGATATTAGAATGTTGCATTAGTACAATCGAAAAAATAATAATTTATAATAGATAAATGCCCACATTCTGAAGTTAAGTCTCCGAGATCAGCTGCATTCATGAGCCAGAGCAGTGAAAAGACTCTTTGTTTAATGACCAGTGATGAGATTCAGAATGGATGGATGGATTCGTGTTAATGAGCTCCTCTGAAATCATCACTCCTTCGCACTGGCTCCGTTTTTTTTTCTAACAAGAGAAACAGCGATGTGCACTTTAAGCGCAGCAGTGCGATGAATCCCCTCACAATCGAACAATTCTTTCATCAGGAGACTTTCTTCAATGTGTCGGCGGAGGACATGTCAGCCAACCAGGAGGCTCAGAACAGCGTCCGTCAAACCATGGACTCCCTCTGTCCAGCAGGGGTCAGCGCAGGTACGTGTGGGGCTGAACGCTCACAGGAAGTGTTCAAGGCTCTTCACTGAGGTTGCTGTTGCGTTTGCATCCTCAGGTCAGGGTCCGTGGCTCGACTTGTGTCTGACGGCGTACCAAGCGCAGGAGGACAGTGGACTGAGCCAAACCTGCTACCAGATCATCAACACCAGCGTCATCAAACCCCCGCACACACACTGCGACCCCGACCCCGCCTGAGCCACTCCCAGGTCGAAGTGCCAGCACAGTCAAAAATTGATACTATTTCTATTTATTGTAAAATACATGTACAATTGTCACTTGTATTTTTATTGAGCTTTTCAAAATAAGATGAAATAAATAAATTTCTCTTTATTTTTATATTCTCAGCATCTCACTTTGTGTAGTTGGTTGCTGACTGAGCACACACCATATTTGAAGTGATCTCAGTTTCACAAGAACTTGTTTTATTTTAATCCTAAACTAATTATTGCACTAAGTGAAAAATGTATAATTTTCATCCCGGCTCAAGTTAGCAAACAAACAGAAGAATGCTGTCAATAGAGCCACATTGCTGATGTAGCTTCACATTAAGAGGGGCAACAGTGCATAACACTGATTGTTTTACTGTTGTCTCCCTAAATCCCTAGAGATGATGAGGATTCATGATTCTGAAGTGGGAATACCCTCAAGTACAAGTTACAAATTTGTGTTTTTTTTTGTTTTTTGATTGTTTAGACTAGAGAATAAGGTCATTCTACTTCCCCAGAACACGTTTCTTGTGTGTAGCATTGCTGTGCCATCTGCTGGTCAATTGATGCACTTCATAATTATGTAGCTGACAAATTGGATGAGGATCTTATTTTATCTGGATGGCTGGATATGATGAGAAACAACACGGGGGGGGAGAGAAATGATGAGGCTTTTTTCTCCAAGAAAAGTAAAAATGACCTTCCCTTTTAGTCGAGTCCAGTCTTCCTGTTGGGTTTTTCATCCAGGTTGAGTCCTGTTTTACTCTGCCCCAATGTTGACCTCCGACACGCATCCTAAAATAGCAGCAGGAGGCTGATAAAGGTCAGGCCGTGCTGACCTCCCAGGCACTCCCAAGCCCCACTGATCATAACTTTGACTATTGCTAAATATTTGCGACACAGGTGGCCCCAAAAACACTCCACATGTAGATGTTACAGCTAAATAAATAAAAAGTTTATATTTTATGTTTTCTTTGGTCAAATTGAATTATTGTAAAGGTGATAAATGAATGTTTTTTGTTTGTTTTTTAACCCATCATTAGAAAAAGTCGATTGAAGAAAGTTTCCACATTCATTCTAAGAATAAAGCACGATTGGTGCGATAAATAACGGTAATCCCACACAGATTATCCTCCAGTGTGTTATTTGGAGGGTGCACTGCCGGATTGGAGCCGCTTTGACAGTTGCCTTCCCCCTCAGCCACCTCCCCTCCCTTCCCCCCTCCCCCCTCCCCCTCCCCCTCCCCGGTCCTCTCCCCTCACTCAGGCTGGGCTCGGAGTCTCCTCCGGCCGCATCTCCCTGCGCTCCGCCGCGACAGAGGCGCCCCTGCCCGGCTAGGATCAACGTCTCCACCCGCCCTCCGCTGCGGAGGATCTCCAGCGGCCTGTTGGAGCAGCAGAAGTTGGAGGATCTTCTCTCTTCCACGGGACCATCGCCCTCTCTGGCTGGTGATGCCTCCCAAGCGGAGGCGCTTCGGGGAGCTGCCGAACCCGTCAGGTTGTCCACTTTCACAAGAGCTGAAACTTTTTCGCGACGGGTTGAGAGAAAGCGCAGCGATGGCGAGGTCGTTTGGGAGCATCCAGCAGTTTGAGGTCACGGGTTAGACAGAAACACAAAGATGCTGCTTCCACTCGTGAAGCTGCTGTGTTTGTGGCTGTGCAGCGAGGCCGTCGCCACGCAAATCCACCGGGACGAGACAAAGGCGACTTTCAGTCCTCATTATGAATCCGCCGCCGCCGGGAGGAATGCGCACAGCCGGAGATGGCGCACAAACGGCGGGGTGGACAATGGGGGCGTGCGTGGGGCGAGTGTGGAGGCTGCGTGGAGGGATGCTGTAAAGCAGTCGTCCGAGGGGGGCGCGGGGCATCCGGGGGCGCAGATCCCCCAACACGGCGTGCGTAAAAGCGATGCGCAAAACGGAGCGCGGCGCGTCCAAAGTCTACCCAAGGATTTACGCACGGGTCCGAATGAACGGAAACGCGGGTGCAGTCGGCGGAAGGAGCGCGCCGAAGCTCCGCACGGACGCACCTGCAGCCCCGAGAGAATCGGGCACAAAAAGCGGCCGAAACGGGGCGTGAAACCGGTGCGGGTGAAGCGCAGTGGCCCCTCCGAGTGGGGGGCTCTGCCCGCTACAATGGCGCAGGAGCAAGAGGCCGAAACCCCCTTCGGCCTGAACGCCAGCGACTACGAGGTCGAGTACGTTGCGCCGGACTTCCCCGACAGCGCCACGCAGTTCCCCCCCGTGGACCCGCGGGCCAAACGCAAGACTGTGAGGAACCCGTTCTACCCGGTGACCGCGGAGTCCTACGGGGCCTACGCGGTCCTGATCACCGCGGCCATCATCTTCAGCGTGGGCATCATCGGCAACGTGTCCGTCATGTGCATCGTGTGCCACAACTACTACATGAGGAGCATCTCCAACTCGCTGCTGGCCAACCTGGCGCTGTGGGACTTCGTCATCATCTTCTTCTGCATGCCGCTGGTGGTTTTCCACGCGTTGACTAAGGACTGGCTGCTGGGGGAGTTCTCCTGCAGGATCATCCCCTACCTGGAGGTGAGAGGGTCTCGGGGATGGAGCTCCTAAAGAGAATCCGAGGCCAAGCACATGAAAGGCCATCGATTGATTTGTTACTTGAGATTTAATTGATTTTGACTCCCTAACAGTCTTCACAGATGCCAAGTCACATCTTAACATCTACATCCTCCACACAAATGCAGCCTCGTGTCCCTCACTGCACTCGTGGGGTTGGTAACACCATGATGGTCCCTCACGGATCCATCTGTCCCAACCAGGTCTCCCTAAAAGTGACCGTCCAGGGTGACTGTGGGAGGTGAGGGCGCCCAGGAGATGGCAGACCAAACAGTTCTTGAAAGTATTCTTGCAGAAATGTCCATAAGCGATCTCAGAAGCAGCCTGCTGACCTCATAATGACCTTCCTCTCTCATATGTATGACTTAATTAGCGTCTTCAATCAGCCAGATCAGACAGTCAGTGCACAGATTGTAACCTTAAATGTGTCTTATATCCAGAAAAATGGCACAGTTTGAATTCTGGTAAACAACCTCATAAACACACCATTACTGTTTTTATCTTGTTTTTTAGCTTCGATTTTCCAGCTTCATATTCATGCACTCTCACATTCATCTTTCTTACTGCATGCATTCAGTGAGAGAACCAGCACTGCAGGGTTTTTTTAGGTGTTAAAAAAGCATGAAGGACCGAAACCTCTTCTTGAATACTTGATAGTCAGGCTTACCCAAAACATGAAGCAAATTTTAATGTAAAATGAGAAGATTAACGAAAAGGTGATACAACTGAGACATTATCAGGTCATCGGGTGGGCTGCAGCTCCAGACTGCAGTCGGGGTTTTAATCTGGTTTAATGTCGCCTAACGTGAGGGCTTCCTTAATCTGATCAGCATCACATCAGGATGCAGGCAACAAGACGACACCTGCCGCACATGTGACAATCCGCTGTCCAATCAGAATAACGATTGGGATTAATGGGGAGTCTGAGACTGAGATTAGACCCCAGCGACCCCCCTCTGATCACAATAGTGAGAAAACGGGCAGCTTTAAAAGATTTAAATGTTAGTTTTGTTGAAGGTATTTTTTGAGAGGAAATTTGCAGTTCTGAAAACATTCTCGGGTTAAAATAAAATGAAAGTATTATATTAAACTAAATTGATAAACTAATTGATATAATAATTATTAAGATAGATATATGAAAATGCATACAGATTTGATACAAAGCTAAGAGGTGATATACAGTACATCTAAACATCCCCAGGGTGACCTCTGACCTCCGTGTTTTTGATCCACCAATGACATTGAGGTGATGTTTACCGTACTGCTGACTCATTTCAAAACCTCTTCTTTATGAATATGTTTTTTTGTTGTTGTTTTTGCTGCAGCTTGCCATGATGTTAGAAAAGCTTTTTACATCAAATGCGAAAGAAAAATCTGTACTTACTGTCACTAAGCCTCTTAGTTTTACCTCTTTGTGTGACATGATAACCCACATGACTGATGTCATTAACTGTAATCTTGTGTAATGTCACATCCTGCCCACTCTAGGAACCCTTATTTTTCTTTCCATTCCTCTCTTTTTATCTTAAATTAGATTGGTTTCTTTACCGAAGCATGATAAATAAGATATGCATACGCAGTATATCTGCAGCATACGTGCTGGAAAGCTACCATATGGAATCAGAAGTCATTAGATGCGAAAGGGAAAATAATGTTATCCATCTAGTTTCATTGTTAACATACTGGAGGTGTGTGATGGAGCCTTAACAGGCACAGTCCCCCACTGGCTTCAGTCATTGTCGATTAACACTTCTGTGATAAAACAGGGCAGAATTTGACACCATGGCTCTCCCAAAATCCTCTAAATGAGGTGACAGAATCTGACACCATGGCTCCCCACAAAACCCTGCAAATGAAGTGACAGAGGTGTTAAAAAAAATACTTTGAAAATGTTATAAAGGAAATCTTACGAAGCACAACCAAGCAGGACGCAGGATGTTTCCACCTTTTTAAGTGGCCGTTTGAAGGAAATGTCTTTGCAATGACTGCCATCAGCTTTATGATGTTTTAAAGGCAGGACTTGGTGGTGGTGGTGGAGTGTGATGTTTTGTGATGGTGTTTAGAGAGAACCCCCTAAGCAAAAATACATGAATGTCTCTGTTCTTTCTATTGTCTCAGGTGGCATCTCTTGGGGTCACGACCTTCACGCTTTGCGCCCTGTGCATCGACCGTTTCCGCGCCGCCACCAATGTGCAAATGTACTACGAGATGATCGAGAACTGGGCCTCCACCACCGCCAAGTTGGCCGTCATTTGGGTGGGGGCTCTCCTGCTGGCGCTGCCCGAGCTGCTAATCCGCCAGCTGGTCACGGAGGATGGCGACCCGCCTGACGTGACGCCGTGCGAGCGCTGCGTGGTCCGCATCTCCACCGAGCTCCCGGACACGCTGTACGTCCTGGGGCTCACCTACGACGGCGCGCGGCTCTGGTGGTACTTCGGCTGCTACTTCTGCCTGCCGACGCTGTTCACCATCTGCAGCTCGCTGATCACCGCCCGCAAGATCCGGCGCGCCGAGCGGACGTGCGTGCGCAGCAGCAAGAAGCAGATCCAGCTGGAGAGCCAGATGAACTGCGCCGTGGTGGCGCTGGCCATCCTCTACGGCTTCTGCATCATCCCGGAGAACATCTGCAACATCATCAGCACGTACATGGCGGCCGGCGTCCCCAGGAGGACCCTGGACATCCTGCATCTGGTCAGCCAGATGCTGCTCTTCTGCAAGTCTGCGGTGACGCCGGTGCTGCTCTTCTTCCTGTGCCAGCCCTTCACCCGGGCCTTCCTGGACTGCTGCTGCTGCTGCTGCGACGAGTGCGGGCCGCCCCGCTCGCCCGCCACCGCCGCCAGCGACGCGGACAACGACGGCACCACCGAGCTGGAGCTGTCGCCGTTCAACACCATCCACAGAGAGCCCTCCACCTCCTACGCTGTGGTGGGAACACACTGCTGAGGAAGGTGGGCAGCGTGAGGGTCATCATCTCTGCTGCGAGCAGGCTTTGAATGGTGCACGCGTCGACATATCAGGCTGTCCAACCCTGAGATTTTTTCAAACTTGAGTGGGGCCGGCTGGCGGACAAACTGAGGGAACCGTCCTCCCGTTCACTGTTTACAGAGTTTATATGAGAGAACACAGTCAGTATTCATTACAGCATTTATTTTAGTTTTTAATCACCCAGGAGTATTTATACTGAATAGCCACTCAGTCTTACTTTTGTTTGTTATCACGATGTGTTTCAGGAGAAGAGACATTGGGTACATGATTGGTACATTTAGTCTTTTGTGATTTCGTGAGAATTTGTCGGAGAAAATGTGCTCTCTTAATTTAGCTAGTGGTGTTGAATTCATAAGTTTATTGAATTCCAAGAAAATATTAATTTATTCATTATTTTATTGGCCACACGTCTTCAATCCGAGTTTTCAAAGAAAAGATTAGTCGGCTTTGTTCTCTCCACAAAACTAAAGAAGATACTGCAATTGTCAATTTGTCATCTACAAAGGCTGCTGTCAGCATCTGTATTTTTTGTTTTTTCAAGTTGTTGAATGTTGTCTTTTGTTTTATTTGCCTGGATGGTGCTGTGTTGTTTTACTGATGTTGATTTTCGGCTGCGTCAGAATCGTTCTTGACTCGCAGGTATCGGCAGTCTGCCCAGGCTGTAATTTGACAGTGTTGTTGATGTTTATTCTAGCCTCTTTTTT
>CAESWR010001445.1:547367-573462 GCA_903171835.1 Mullus surmuletus | reverse complement strand
ATAGCACTTTTTTCCACCCACAACTGTGAATATTGATTGTAAATTGCTCTCTTTAGGCGCAGTGGTATCAACCTGCAGGGGCGCTGCACTCTCTCCTGCATAAAGATGTGTTCTTTTTGTCACTTTCAACATTTTTGGTTCAATTCTGCCTCCTATTAACTTGACAATTGACGAAAACATTAATAGTAGTCAAAGTAAATGCAAGTAATATCTTTCTTTTGACATGAAAACCTGAAAGAAGTGCTGAAGCAATAATTGGATGAAACAAAGTGTCTTCCCTAAAGTGACATAATGACTTCGACACGATATTCCTCATCTCCCCCCAACCCCCCCATTGTTTGCTCCCCCAGTTCTCTAATAGACACTCAACAATAATCCTCTGATCGCTTCAAAACGTCAAGCAGGAGCATAAACCCATCTGAGATATCGGGGTGAAAGTTCAAAGTTTATTCTGCTGAGTGATGTGAATAGGGAAGGAATCTGAAAGCCCGTTTGCCTAATTATCACCATAAAGGAGCCTTTTGACAAATTGTTTCAGTCAGCTTTCATAATGTGTGTGCTCCGAAGCTGGAATGGTTTGGAAGATCACAGCCTGGCTGTTGTCGCTGGGAGCAGGATTCCTAATTGTGTTCCTGCTGATGGTTCTGGGTGAAATATGGGGGAAGGGGGGTGAATTCCCTCAGTGAAGCATCAGTTTGGGCAGTGGGGCGTTCAGTCACAGCCGGTGACCTAGAAATGTTGCTGCAATCCCCAACAAAGGGAAAGAATCGGGACAATAAAGCTCTTATTCGCACCCCCTTTCCAACAAGAGAGCTTCCATCTGACAGAGCAGATTATGCAAGCAGGGGACCGGGCTGAGCCAAGCCGGGCCGAGCCGGGCCAGAACACACAGGGCGACGGCTCCACCAGGGAGAGGCTGCGGTGCGGTCGGGAGCCGCCTGTTGGGGAATGTTTGGGCTCTACAGATATAGCTTCTTAGTGAGACCCATCACTTCAAAAAAAAAAAAAATGAAATAAAATTAGCAATATTTAAACCTGTCTGGACAAAAAAAGAAATCAAGCCACACATAGTGTGCAATACTGTCAATAAATAAAGCGCATCATGTTTCTATAATTAGTCTCCATGAAACCATTTTAATGTGTTTGCCTGAAATAAAGGACGCTGATGCTTTGAACTTAGGCACTCTTGGCAAGTGTCCAAGCTGATATTCCTCCTACCCATTAAAACTACAAAATATATAGAAGTAGAATTGTAATTAAATAAAAGATAATACGTGCAACATTAAAAAAAAATAAGAAAACACAATAAATCATGATTTATTATTGCTCTGATTTCCTCTCTTTGATTGGAAAAAGACCTTAGAAATACATATCTGCTACAAATGATAAAGTTTATAGAAGTTCATAACATTCTAGGAACCAAAAACCAAGACAACAAGTGCTACTTACATCTCTGTTTGGACTCTTTTAACAACCTGCTGCACAGAAACACTTCCTAACCTACCAGACCTGCGGGCTTCTGCATAAACCAAGGACAGCTTCCGGACATGAAATATTCATTTCCTGCACAACAGGCCGGCTGTTCCACGGAGCAGGCCCATCACTCAGATACTGGACCCTTCTGAAGGACCAGCTGATGCTGACGAGCCCTGAATATGGATGAGGATGCGAATCGAAGCCAATCATGAGTTCTGACATAAAATGTCACTGTGTTGTGGAATTTAGTCATTCATACGACTAAACAATGACTATGTGTCTCAGCACGGAGCGCCGCCCATTCCACACACCAAGAAGTGCTTTACTGGATGTGTACAGAATTCTCATGGCATGATGCTCAACCGCTGAAAATTGAAGGAGCTGTTATGTTCTTGTATTTGTGTGTCATTTCCTGTGTGGATTCACCTACTTGTTGACGTATTTGAGTTGATTGACAGTGGCGGTTCCAAGAAAGTGGATGGCGTGACTCCCCCTTGCATCACTGATACTTGTCAGGGTATTTAGCCCACCTGAGCCTTGTAACACAAACAATTGGCTCTGATTACTTCAGCTCAGATCACCAAAACCATTTATAGTTGATTTGATCATTTCAACTAATACAACCAACCACCAACAGAAGGTTTTTGTCACGGCAACCAGTGTGACGATACACAGCAGGTGAGCACAGGTGTTGCTAATCATGTTGATGAGGCCTCTGTTCGGTGCCGAATTAATTAGTGACACTTGTGTTTAGCTTCAGTTTCATGCTGCGATCACTACGATAAATATGGAAACAAACAAGTTTTTTTATTCTTTTTTACTCTCTACCTGAATGGAACCAAAAGCTCTTTACTGCATGCTTTACTTTGAATGATTTTAAATACTTTGCATACTCAAAGCATTACCTCCTTCACACATCCACCCAAACATCCAAACAATGAGGATGTGGGCTGCAAATGAGGAATGCCAAAAAAAAACTAACAAGCGCTCACACAGACGCTCGAAACAGATCAATACGGTGTATAAAGTAATTAGAAAATTGGCATTCTCCTGTTATGTGTGATGGAAAAGATACCAGGATATATGAATATATAATTTGAATCCAATCCAACTTGATTAATGAAGCACTTTTAGGCCACTTTGGACCACTTTTGGCCCAAAGTGGTGAAAAGCCACAATGAAAAGCAATTGCTTGGAAACAAAAAGATGGATATAAAACACAGGTATACGTAAACAACATTAAACACGTCACAAGGGTTAAAGGAAAGTCACATATATGTTTTAAGAATGAATAAAACAGGCAGTAAAGACGCCTGCCTCATATGTGCAGGAAAATACTGTGCAGTATTTAGGAGCTTCCTGTGTAGCCTTGAGGTTGCCAGGCAGGCAACAGAGACTCCAGGAATTTGTCGCTCCTGGCCAAGAAATATTCCCACACATTTCTCCCATAATATCATGAATTATCATTTTTAGCAGCTGTGACTCTGAATGTGTGTGTGCGTGTGTGTGTGTATGAGCTGTAACGTGAACTCCCACGGGGGGAGGTTGATTTTGGTAGGTGGACGTACAAGATGAAGTCACAAATCTATAGGGTGGGAAGCTGATTAGTAAGGCCTGAGTTCGTGATGGTTTTTGGAAGCAGGACATCATCCCTCAGCTGCAGTGGAATCCTATTGTGAGCTGAAAAATATACTTATGGACTCGTGGGGGATTCACATTCCCTAAACTCAGATGACCAGCTGCTGTCTTAACCATCCTGAGAGATATGGATCTCCCAGCAGCAGGAAAGAGAAACCACTGCTTTAATATTTCAGCATTCTTCAGCAGAAATTAGTAACCAACTATGAAAACGCAATATCAGATTTCACATTTTGTTTGAAATATATGATGAAATTATTTCAAAGTCCAAAAAAGCACTTTTTTTCTGTCACTTCCTGCTGTTGGATTTGGGCAAACAACTCTTTACACACACATTGAGCTGTGATGAAATTGGAATAATCTCTGCTGTGGCATCCAGGGGCTGTGTGTCTCTCTCATCTTTGCTGTGTGAAATCTGAAACAGCAGCAGACGTGTGGATGGCAGCCGCTCGCCGGAGGAGGAAAAGCATTCATGACAGCAGAACGGCACATCCGGCAGCTGTAAAGACATCAACTGAAGCAGACAGTGACACAGCGATGGCTTCACTGCCCACAACACCATTACGGGCTCCAAATAGATGTTCTCGCGTTCAGAATAATTTTAGCTTAATGTAAACCTCTGCTGGCTGCTCTACAAAGTGATTTCTCTGCATTTTGGCCGGATCAATCCTCAGTCATAAATGAATATTAAACTTGGAAAACATCATACAAAAACCAGCCTCCATATTAGCATAGCAATACTTTGAGCCACTAAAAAGAAGACTCTGTTCTGCTCGTCTTTTAAAAATGGCCAATTCTAATGTTAATGATCACAGATGGATTGAATGTGAAAGTGTAGAAGGGCAAAGCTTTGCCTCCCTCTTCAGGACAAAACACTGCAGTGCATTTAAAAGAACTGATGCCACTCACCACGATAGCTCATTAGGACAAAAAGAGAGAAGGATTCAGCCAGAAGTTATTTCAAAATATCTTTAATGGCATTTTATGTAAAAAAAAAAAATAATAATAATAAAGAGGAGGAACAAGAAAATGTGTTTTCTTCTGAGACCCACATTTAAACAAAGATCGAACTGCTAATCTATCTTGTGGCAGTTGTTTCTGTCCAATATTACAGGTTATTTTGTGGCCCATAGCGCTCTCTACTGGCCGCCTGGCCCTGATTAGGACACTCATCTGTGAAAGTCACATCATTTCCGTCCAGAAGAGACTCGGCCTGTGAGCAACTCTGCTTCCCCAGGTGTGATTCAATGTCCGTCATGGCCTCCTGGATGGCATTGACCGTCAGCACCAACCGGCACGGCTTCACGGTGTAGCACATGCAGTCAAAGTTTTGGTCAAACCAATCGATATCGCCCTGCGACATGTCGCCGCTCACGGTGAGCGGGCCTCCACGTTGGCGCCGCTCGATCGTGTACCGTCGCGGGTCGAGGTGGAGGTAGACGTCGTCGTCCCAGCGCTTCCTCACACAGCGCCCTCTGCCCTGGCAGAGCGCCTGGCTGCAGAGCTTGGATGCCATTGTGACGTTGACGATGTATGGGTTCATGACGTGCTCCAGGTAGCGTCGAGCATCATAACAGGTGTCCTATACAACAAAGAATAATGTTCACAGAAGCATAATTGGAAGACTGACATGAAAATGTTTCTAAAAAACCTGAGTCAATTTTTACATCTGTTTCAGTGATGTCCATCCCTCCCCAGGAAATAACACCAGCGGCGCCCAGAGCTGCAGCCTCTCCAATGGTGTTGACCAGATCAAACTGCAAAATGACAGTATGAAATTGTAGCACAATGTTCAGGTCAAAAGTAACAAAATGTCTGAAAGGGATAGTTTGGATTTTTGACACAAAGCTGTGTGACATCCTCAGTGTAGTTCATGAGCAGTGACTTTTCTGTTCTGGCCTGGTTTCGGTGATGCTAAAACTAGTTCCGGCTAGTTGCTGAGGTCACACGGATAAAGCGTTTTGCTCCAAAAAACAATATGCGTTCAAAAGAATAATAAGATTTATACAGCGAATTCTTGGCCATAAAAAAAGTCAAACCTTGCAATCACCCCGTACTATTTTACCCCCCTTCGTATCACTGCGCACACCATTATCAGCCTCCTTCCTCCTTCAGCTGACTGAAAGGTGCATGCAGTGATACGAAGAGAGGTCTTGTGACCCCAGCAAGTAAACGGAACTACTTTCTGCAACACCGAAACCAGGCTGGAACTCCGCTCACGGGACACAGTGGGGGAAAAGCCACTACTGATAAATGATACTGCTGATGTCATACAACTTTATGTCAAAAAATCCAAACTATCCCTTTAATAAGGTTCCATACCTCTGACATGTAGTCACTGGTGCTGTCCTTGTACACAGGGCGGATGTATGGATAGACGGGGATGGAGTACGAGCTGTTGGGGAGCATTGACACCCTCATGGCCTCGCGGACACGATGACGGACAAACAGTCGTGCTTGCCGGGTGTCTCTGAGCACGACCTCCAGGTAGATGGACGGAAACAGCGCGGTGGATCTTTTCCAAAGCCACATCAGCTGGTCGTTCCGTTTTATCTCAATGGTGGGACATTCACCGGTGAAACCGACCATTTCCTGGTTGTATTCGTAGTTGTAGCAGTCTGGGTACAGGTAGTACCCCCACAGTCTGTTGGGCCTCATCTTCTTCCCAATACTCAGGGACTCCAGAAAGTATTTTTTGGCAGCACTCTCAAAAGCAAACTTCGCCTTGCGTTTTGCCTGCTTGTTGGTCAGTGTCACATTGTTCTGCTTGACTGTTTGGATTGAAATCTTTCGGTAGATGTCTTTCCCGCCCCAGTTTCTGATCCACTGCGGCCTCCACTCCTCAAAGTCGAGGATGGCGAGGCCGCGCTGGTTGGATGGGATGTAATACTCGATGTCGTCCTCTGCCAGTTCATGGTGTTCCTCCATGTCTATCAGCTGTGGCAGGCCGTGCTCGTACATCCGGCCGGTGTCCTCGTCCACGTAGGGGAAGATGCCGAAGCGGTCGGTGTAGAATATGGAGATGCTCTGGTTGGTCGCTGACTTTAGAGTGCTGCTGACTATGTGAAAATAAGATAGATCAAGGGGGATGCCGTGTTGGATTTTGCATAGCTCGGATGGGGCATTCCATATGAACAGGAAGGGGCTGGGACGAATGGGAGGGTCTGTCCTTGGTAAGGCCAAGCCGAAACTCAGCAGGGCCAACGTGATGATGAAGACACACAAGAATCTCTGCTTGTTATCGAGTACTCTGGTCATTTTGAAGTTTGATCTGAGAAGACAAGCAGACAGAAAATGAAAGGTGAATTGGTCAAACAATGGTTAGCGTGAATAGTGATAATAAACCTGTATACCTTTAGCATTAGATAATACACTCCTTAGGTTGCTGCCGTGTGGTTTATTGGTAGGTAGGTAAGTAGACCCATTGACAGTCCCATCAACCATCGATGTTGCCATTTAGGAAATGGTAACTTTGTGTCACAATCATTGCGGTAAACAGTTTGCATAAACTGTTAACAAGAGCAGCATTGGCATGTTAAAATGCTGATGTTAGCAATTAGCTCAAAGGACAATTGTGCCCAACAGCTCCACATCTGCTCACCAGATTAGCTTCCTGGATAGAATTGCTTAATATCTCCTCTGGAGCTTTCCACAACAAGGATAGCTGGCTTGCGAATTCCCCAATGGTGTGAGCTTTGTGATATTTGGCAACAAGCGGGGATGTTTTCCCCAGCTCAGAGCAACTTCCAAACTTCAAATTTGCCAGTTAGGGGTTTTTTTTCTTTATTTTTATATGACAACCAAGAGGTGTGTCCAATTTCGGAAAGGATTTATGTGCTTTTAACATCACAAAAAAGCAGCCAAAAGATGATTTACATGTTTTGATTTTCTTTTATTGGCTAAAAGAGACCAAATATAAATGTGCATATCTTCAGTTTGTCTCTTTGCCGTTGACTAAAAAGTTTCCTTGTTCCCTCAGTGATCTGTCGAAAACAACACTGTTCTATCCATTACTTATTGGGGAACTTTACTGAAATGTAAAAAAAAGAATTCTTCTGCAGGCTTAAAACTCCTTGTTGAAATGTTACTTGTTATGTCTACACCCAGTTGAAGTTAGCTGAGGTGTCTGACTTGTCGGTTCATAATACTGTACAACGATATGAAAATCAGTCTCAGTAGACTGCCTGATTTCTCTTCCTTCCCAATTGATTGAAGTGAAAATGTAAAACTAAACAGCTGTCTGCATTAGCTGGTTATAAAGTGGCTCAATAAATGAAATCATTCATCACTACTTTCGTAATGAAATTATAACAGCATTTTGATAAAGTAGAATTTGTGTTACTGTGACTTTTCCAATTGACTGACACTTGCAACTGATTTTCTTGTCATATCTTTAGCTTGCACAGCACTGAAAGCCAGTGTTTTCAACAGTGCTATAGAAAAAAAAATGTACTGTTGACAGGGAGAAAGAAGACACCCTCTTGTAATTATGATTCCCCAAAGTCAAATCTGTCTCATCCTTAGGAACATTTTGCTCTTTCAATGATAATAAATTTCCCAGCTGATGTGTTCGGACTGACTGCAGTGGCACACATCTGCTTCTCGGCTGGTGTAATACTGCAGTACTTCTGTACCATAGTGTGACCGTTCAATCCGATAAATCCCATCACATTCCTGATTCTGTTTTGCGTTTCAACAACAGCTGGTTATTTCTGGTTAAAGCTGGCAACAAAGCGAAAAACATCTGAACCAAAAATGATGCAGCCAATGTGACCAACCTTCTTTCGGGATCCAACTTCCTGTAGATGAAAGTGCTCGCTGAGACCTGAAGTTGTCCGTGATAAACAGTGACCTGGAAACTCTAAACAGTCTGTCTTTAAATAGACCAACGCAGAATCTTAAATGGCAAGCAGGAAATGTGTCACGATAAAATAGTCTGCAGCTTTTCTTATATCGTCTACTGTTGGGAGGTCCCAAACTTTTCCAGGCTGATGTCGAACTCCCGCCTCTCTGCATGGGAGAAGATTCCTCAGGAAGCCCCCAGATGAGGACAATATGAGAAGACGCAGCCGATAATGCCCGGGGCATGTGTTGAAACACACAAGGAATGCAAAATTGAAATTGATCACATGAGGTTGGAAATCTACTGAGGTTGGAAATCTACTGAGGTTGGAAATCTACTGAGCTTAAGGGAATCCACCTGGTTTCATCATCAAAGTGATCGGCCATTCTAGAATGTTTAAAAGTAAAAATTTACGATCTTGGACTTTCACATTTTGCTCAAGGAAGAGTCTTTCCTGGGGGGAAAAAGGCACACACTGGGAGATTTATGAATTATGATATCAAAAGCAGGTTTGCAAACCATAAAGGCCAGAGCTGTGAGTAAAAAATGAAAACAGATGAAAATCAGAGAAAAGCTTTTATTGATTAACTGTTTCAGATTCCTTTCAAACTAATTAGAGATGATCAGGTGGGGTTTGATGGTGTTAAGGAAACTGAACTGTCTAAAACCATTCTAATTTCTAATTTCCTGCTATTTTCTCTGAATTCACGGCAACCGCTTCACATCGGGGTGTTGCTCTGGAACCCGCAAATGGTTTACACCCAGATGCGTTTGATGGCAGTTGGACGTATCAGCTTTGGCTTGCACGTCGACCCGGCGTAGCACTGGCACGTGAAGTTTTCGACCCAGACGTTAAGGTCTTCGGCAGAGGGGAGGCCGACAGCCACGTACTTCCTGCTAGCCTGCAAGATGCTGAAGTGGGCCGGGTTCAGGTGCAGGTAGTGGGTGGAGTCGTAATCCTTCCGAACACAGCGACCCTTCCCCTGGCACAGCACCTCACTGCACAGCATGGCGGCCGCCGTCACGTTGGCAATGTATGGGTTGAAGGTAGACTCCAGGTACTCAGACAGCGCCTGACAGGCCCCCTGCAGAGAGTTATCATGTAACATGTATTGAATTTAACGGTAATTGTTGGTGACAAAACGCAGAATACTTTTCGTTTTTTTTTATGTCTTCTTTTCATCATACAAAAATATGACCATTAATGGAACAAAACCTAAAACTGTGGTTTCACACATCGTTCAGTTGAGAAAATGTGCAATGCGGTGTCAGCATCACTTCCTTTTAAAGGAGGAAACAAAGGCACATGTTTGCATTATTTGCTGGTTTAAGGTTTGGTCTGTTGCCTGACTGTTTCACACATGCACAGAAACAGATGTTCAGCTGTCCAAAAGGTGTGCTCTATTGAGACTGTGTTCAGAAAACTTACCTTGCTGTTGTAGTCCCTGGTTCCTCCCCACATCACGACGCCTGCCGCTCCCAGAGCTGCAGACTCCCCAACAGTGCTGATCAGGTCCCTCTGAAGATGGAAGAACCACAATTAAATCTAACAGAGTTAATAATGTAGTTCTTCTGAAAATTGACTTCCCAAATACACGTTAAAATGTATGTTGACAAAATCACAAATCCCTATTATGATAAGGTATAACAAAAAAATCATCTTTTACAGTTACATGATTCATGGTTGAGTGGGCACAAAGGAATGGGAATAACATCGCTCTTTAACTCGTTTCTCATCTGGTGGTGCAAAATAAATAAAAACACAAGCATAAACATCATTCAGTATGAAAAAAGCTTCGGCAAATGTCATCAACCAACAATGATTCTCAATAGGGGGCGCAAGAAAGTCTTTCTGCTATGCTTTTTTCCCTTATTATTCATTACTTATTTCCCCACTTTGGAAATTGTATAGCCTTTTGTTGTAATAAGATTTGTTCAGGAGAAGCTCCTGAACTCTAACTGACTAACATGACAGATCATTCACATCAGCCTGAGGTGAGTTTATGAGGAACTTGGCTTTCACCTGGGTTTGGAACCTGCTGGTCTGGTCCCGATACAGCGGCCTGGAGTAGACGTAGATGGGCACGGTGTACGGGCGTTTGGGCAGCGACGCCACCCTTAGCGCCTCCTGGACACGGTTGCGGACGAAGTAAGCAGCCCGGGGGGAGTTCATCAGAGACAGGTGGAGATAGACGGAGGGGAACAGGGCGGTGCTGCGCTCCCACAGCCACATCATCTTGTTGTTCTGCTTCTGGGTCTTGGTGGAGCATTTCCCAGTGTAGTCGGGGTTATTCCAGCCGTAGTTGAAGCAGTCGGGGAACAGGTAGAAGCCCCAGCGACGGCTCGGACGCTCGCCTATCCCGAGGCTAATGGTCTTCTCCATGAAGCGCCGGCCAGCCTGCTGGAACTGGTTCTTTGCCAGTTTGGAAACCCTACGGGTTGTCAAAAATGGCGCCATCTGCAGAGCGTGGGCGATGGACAGCTTTTGATAGATACGTTTCGACCCCCAATTCTGTTCCCACAGGGGGCGCCAGGACTCCCAATCGATGACAGCAAGACCAGGAGCGGAATCCTGGGAGATGAAGTGACCAATCTGTTTTTGGGCCGCCGCCAGGTGCTCCGTCAGGTTGCCATTTTGGGGGACGCCGCCTCTATAGCGCTTTTGTTTGGAAGGGTCGACTTTAGGGTACAAGCCAAGCCGGTCCTCGTAGAAGATCGTGAGGAACTGACCGGGCACAGCTGCCGGGGTGGTCACTGCCTGGAAGGCCTTCGTATCCAGTGGGATTTCCAGCCGCTGGCACTTGTCGGTGGGGGCGTTCCATATGGCAACAAAGGGGTGGTCATGGATCAGCGGTGGTTCGGTGGGTGGCAAAGCAAGGGCAGGGGTGATGGATCTGATGATTGAGATGGCGATGGACAGGAAGAGCAGGGTCATCCTGGTGGCTGTGGACAAGGAGAGAATAAATGAGACTAAGACCCACCTCGAGGCATTACAACTTTGCCCTTGATGTGGGCATGCAGGATATCTAGAGGAGGGGAAGAGGAAGTCATTGTGTTTACTCGCTCCTCTACTACTCTCATAATCCTGATCATGAATAGAAAGCCAAGTTATTGTCCTGCCTTGCTGAGTTTAAAGTCACAGCTCTAAATCTTGTCCTCAGTTGGCGTCAAATTGTGGAATACTCGTTTTGTGGCAACGTTGACTGATGAATCAATGAGCTACAATGTAGATTAATACAGTTTACAGTTCCATAGCTCTCCCTGTTCTATTGACATCAATCTAACAACAGTTTAATAAGTCAATGTGTATTCATGGAAAAAACAAATAAGGTTTGTTTTTTTGTTGTTTTTTTATATTGTGTCAATGCATACTGCCGACATACTGTCAGCCTTTCTTCTGTGAACTGCCATTTTCCCTCTGTTGTCTTTTGAAATGTGACTTGTCTTTTTTGCTCTGGCTTTCGGCTTTGGCCTTTTACTGCCTGCCAGTTTCCAAGCACATTTGGATTCTGGATGAAACTGTTTCAAGAAAATCTAGCTTTTGTTTCAGTCTATCTGATGGAAGCACAGATACTTTGAAAAGCCTGAATCTCCTTTTGTTTGTATATTTGTCTTTCTCTTGCTTTTGATACACATACATACATACATACATACTGTACATACAGCAAAAGATGTGTTTTCCAATTCAAAGATAGGAAATTCAGATTACAGAATTTATAGCCCATCATCCAGAAAATACATCAAAATTAAAAATGATTCTGAAGTACCCATTTACTGTATAAAAGTCAAAATTCTATTGGATTGGATAAAAAGGACATTACTTCCTACCTCCTGGTCTTCTCAACCTTCTTGGTTCAAAGAACTGTTGAGAGAAACTTAGCCAATTGACAAATGCTGTCTCATTTGTGAGAGGAAGCTGTTTCTTCAGTCTGATTGATGGTTATCTGATTGCAAATGCAACTCCATATTTAGCCAGTTGTTGAAGCTTTTGTGCCTTGTCTTGAATTATTTTCTCTCTTACCAACATGTATTCAAGATTGAAAAAAACTGACAATGCAGTTATAAATTAATTGAGTTGGGATTGAGAAAACTTTCAGCCAAATTATTACTTTTAAATTTGGTATGGAGAAAGAGCAGCTCAAAAAGTGTCCTTGTAGTTATACCATTGAAGATACATTTTTAGAGTTACAATATCAGTTTTAAAATGAAACTTAAACCTAACTAAATTGAAAGACATGATCTTTTCATCTTTAACGATCTATTATGATGAGAATTTCAGAAAAAAAGCATTCAAGTCCGGTATCCCTCTCTAAATAATTGAGTGAGAGATTCATAGACATTAAACTCACACTCCATAAGTCAACCTTGTTTGGTGAAAATAGAATACAAAATTCAGAAATGAGCAGGGAAAAGGACAATCTAAACATTTTTGAAAAATCTTGGTTTCTTCTTACTGTGCCTGAGGAGGGATATTCATCTGGGCTCATGTTTCTATAATCAAACCCATGTTCTCTCTCTGCACTCCTGAGGGGAATGTCTGCCTGGGCAAATTACTGGAGTTCTACAGGAGTCTAAATCTATGGAGAAAAAAAGTAGGGTAATTTCACTCATATCCCATGCCCAAAATGACACGGCAAGGCAGTGATGAGGACAGTGGCATCTCGCGCAGTCATACTGTATAACCTGCAATACATCGAGGGCACTGCCCTTCTGTTGAGCCCAAACCAGGAAGTGATGCTGGTCTTTTTTTCTTTTTCTTTTTGTAGCCTGAGCATGAACTGAACCCCGGCAAAATCCCACTGTGGCCTCGACATTATCAGTCAACCAAAGCAGTGAGGCTGTCCAAAAGTTCAGCAAAGTCAAGAAGATTGGTTTCTCTCTTCATCATCTTGTTCATTGTCACCGCTTTCATGTGTTAAACTATTAGACAATAATAGTACAGATAATAAACATTTTGTGCATCACAGTTGGCATCATGTGCAAAGCATTTGCTTCAGCATTGCTTAATCATTTGCAAATTAAAAGTTTCTACAGGAAAATGGGGCTCTGAGAGATTCCTTTGAAACATTGTGAGTTTGATTAGACTGATGAGACATTTAATGTGTCTTTTTCACAAGACACATTGTCATCTTATGTGAACTGTGTTTTTCCCTTGTCATTGTGGTTGACAGCAGAGGCCGTATTCTCTCCTTCCACATTTCTTCCTCTTTACAGCCACTCAGTATTTGCTCAGAAAACAGCTGATAAACATTGCTAAGTAGTTGAACAAAATTGCTGTAGCTGCAAATAAATAAATAAATAAATGAATAAAAGAGACCATTGCGTGTGTTGTGCAACTTTCTCTAATAATGCAGCCTGGTTTCCAACTGCTTCCCTGAAATCCCCTTTTCATGTGCACACAGAAAAACAAAACCACTCGTATCATGACAAACTTTATTTGCAGTGCAATTACATTCAGTTAACATCTATGCTGCATAGTCCTTGTTGCATATTTGGTTTACAATCTTAAGATTAAAAAAAACAGTACAGATAAGTGCAGTCTGTCAGACACACAGCTGACAGCAACTGCATCATGGTGCGTCACTTGAAACTGAGTTTGAGATGAAAATACAGTTGGAATCAACATCAATAATGGAGATTCAGAGTGTTTAACTTCAGCTACACGGAAGGAAAAGTTCCTGGAACAAAACTCAGTCACTTTTTCAAAACAATTTACTGCTCCAAGCTTCACCCATGAGGGACGGCCAAACCACAGAGTGTGGCTGAGTCATGAATTCCGATATGTGCCACCTTGTGCATCCTGTTCAGTGTTTGATCAAACCAACAGTACTACCCATCACAGACCAGACATGTTTGGTCTGATATATTAAACCAGTCTGTTGGTTTGATTCTTTGAAATCAAGCTCGTTAACATCTACATCAAATAAAATCAATTTGATCCTCTATATTTGAATATTTAGATGAATAAAACTGACACAAATGGTAGATATTTGATATTCAAAACAAATAGGCTCAAATAAATGGCATTTCCTGGAACAAACATACAATAAAAAACTTATGATGTAAGCAGCGGTACAAAAAAAATACAGTTTACATAACATGTCAAGAAAAAGCATAACCACAGCAGGGGTGTGTGATGGTCCTGTCATATAAGGTATATATTTTATTAATTGTTAGCACCCTTTGGCTTGCAGATGAAAAGTTTGGCTGTTGGTCATAATGCACGCAGCGCTGTTTCTTAGTGATTCTGCTGAGCCTAAGTTGAAAGTCTCTAGTGGTGAAAGTGGTCATATGGTCAAACTGTCACTGGGTTGACTCCACAATCAGCTGATCTATCATCTGTCACGCAAAGGGCCATTACTCTCCTTAAAAGGGAGGTGTCATGTTTGCTCAATCGGTCCTCAGCATACGTTTCATCAGTTCTAGAATATGTTGGACTGACCTTTTACCTGGCACCACCTCCATGTGGTTGACATTTGTGGTTCTTGGCACGTTCAGGTAGACCGACATGGAATGCTAGATATGTTCAAGTTCCTGCGAGGATAAACTCAAACAACTTTGGTGATCCTCTGACAGGCCGAGGCGTTTGCTCACTCAGTGGAATACCTAAACGTCTACTTGATGGATTGGTCTCTCAACCCTTGTTGATTTCCACTGTCCCTGAAGGTCAAGTCTCTGTTGTTTGAGATACTATGCTTGTGATTTACTGCTCACACCATCCTGACATTCTTCAATGTTTCTTGTCTTTCAGGTCTCAGTTCTGCTGTTGTCTTATACATGTTTTGTTCTCTTATGTGTCTGGACCCCTTGATTAGAAATCTCCATGTTGAGTCTTACCACCATCATTTCATTATGGCGTCATCTGTTGTCTTGTTTTCACTTTATTCATTCATCTCTTGTGATTGAAGGGGCTTTCGCAACCCTCTGAAATGACAATCCAGTGCAATGAAACTAGACGGACATTCTCCAGAGGATTATTAACTCAAAACTGTGTCTGGTTACCTCATCTGGTACCATCATTTGGTCTAAATTTCATCTCATTACTTCTTTTATGGCTAGATGCTGGAGATAATTCCCATCCATTTCAGTTGTACTTTGAGTTTAACACAAGCAAATGTTGACCTGCAATTCTGGCATGGAAAACATCTGTTAGAATCAACAAGCTAACATTATCATTGCTTCCTTGTCTCAAACTATAACTCTGCCCTGCAGCCTGAGAGAGCTGTGATCATGGTGGGAAACCTCTTCACTAAGCTTGCACGTTTGCAACCTTTCAACACAGCTGCTGTCAGAGAAAAAAGGCCACTGGATGACACATCAAGAAAATGTTACAACTTTGCGGTCAAAAATGCTTCTCCTCTACTATGTGCATCATAGAGACGTCTTCGCTGATAAAGTCAACACCAGCATCAACAGTATCAAGTAGCTGCTGCAGCTGGATGCCACGGCCACACTCACTCCAGCCTCCCAGCCTTCGCCCTGCTCGTCCTCCCACTCTGTCCTCATCCTTTCCTGCTCGTCCTTCTCCTCCGTCCGCTGCCCGTCATCCTCCTTCACCTCGTTGATGCTGTCGCAGCGCTCGCCCTCGTGGCCCTCATAGCAGTGACAGTGGAACCTGTCGGTCAGTAGCTGCAGTTCGTGCTGCGAGTGCCAGCCGACGACGGTGAAGTCTCCGTCCCCGGCGGGCTGGATGCGGTAGCTGTCGGCACTCAGGTGAAGGTAGTGGCGGGCTTTGGGGTCCCGGCGGACGCAGCGACCATTCCCCTGGCAGAGGAAATCGCTGCAGACCTCGGCTGCTCGTGTCACATTGGTGATGTACTGGCCCAGCCGGTGGCTCAGAAAGGACTTCACTTTAGTGCAGTTTTGCTGTAGAAACATGAAGACACTTGAGATATTTTGAACTATTTTGGCCACTCAGTTAAATTATCAACTGGAATCAATACTATGGATGAAGGATCAGCATTAGATTGCAGAAGACAGCAGCATGACTGAGTGAAATAGATGTGCCAACAGCACCTGATGAACTGATAAATAAAGTATACACATGGCTGTCAAACACAAATGCTACCAATGGGTTTTCACAGTTACCAGGGTTTATATACCCAAAATTCCAGGCACTGGACACTCACTAGGTGCCAAGTTTGGGTTGCTGGTCTACCTCTTGCTAACATTAGCTAAATCTGTCAACTATGGGAAGTGTAGTTGTTGTCACCATACAAAAAGCATGCATGTGTCAAATTTGTGCAAAACCATAATTGAGAATACTTCCTCTCATCATATTGATTTCACCGAGAGAATGAACCAAATGTAAATGTTTCCTTTACAGGCAGAATGCACACCCACCCGTGATGAGGTCAAGTTCAGGTCTCCCCAGATGACGAATCCTGCCGCTCCCAGTGCAGCGCTCTCCCCGACAGTGTGGATCAAGTCTTTCTGTGGGATACACATTTTATGTCATGAGTTGGCAAAATATGCACACTTATTTGTCTTTTTCTTTGCATAAACTGAATAATTCATAGTCATTATATCTGTAGACTGGAAAGAAAACTGCCTTTCTCTGTATGTCCACTAGATGGCAGCAGTAAATAATTCAGAGAATCAACCCCTTCCATCAGGCCCTCAGGGTGACTATTGACAATAACTGAGAACAATTAAGGAGCCCTTTAATGTCTATTCTCACCTCTGACAAAGAGCATGGCTGTGCACCAGTGAGACTCACATAGACATTTGATTGGACCTGCCCCGTCGTTAACGTTATCACTTAACACTCACAAGAATGGCTGGTTGGGAAACTAGATGGGCAGGCTGCAGAAATGAAAGGAATTTGAACGAAGCCACTACCAATCAGATAAGGCTGAAATGCTTTCCGATGATAGATAGAAGCACCACTCAAGGGTAAAAAAGACGGTCCGTTGATTGCAAATGAATTTGCATGATGTGATCAAACTGTAACAAACCGCAGCAGTTTGCTGAAGCTTTGATTCAAACTGCAAAAAAAATGCCGGTGGCGTGTGCTGCCTTGTGTCCCTCCTGCGAACTGAGCAAGTGAGCTAAAGTTAAGTCGATAAGAGCTGACGCAAGAGCTTTTAATTAACTAAGGTGACTTAAGAAAGGGATATTTTGAACTCATTAGACTGGGAGGGAGAACAGCTCTTTGATTTCTTTCAGAGGACGATATTTTGCGGACCAAAACCCGCATACTTTCTCTTGTTTCTCCTGCACCGATTGGTACCAAATGTACCCATGTCTATGCTGAAATGAAAACCTATAATTATCTGAGGTCACAGCACCTACCCCCTCTCCCTTTGAATGTGAATATGGTTTCTCATGTGAAGCAATATTCTCTGCTTCATTAAAACACCAGTCTGAGGAACAAAAAGTATGCAGACATTCATGGCTGAAACCAATTTACACAATCAAAACGGGAATTAGACTTTTACTACAAACTGAGAGCAGATGTTTTCCGGCACCCAGTTTGCCTTTGACTGCAGACCTCTTTGTGGCACTCATTTTGTGTGAGATCTGTGTATTGAGATCCCTTTAAAGTCATGAGGACAACTCCAGCATGGTTTTGGTCTTACTGTGGTGAGGAAGGTCAGGGCCTCGTCTCGGTAGCCCAACCTCAGGTACACGTAGGTGGGGAGGTCGTACTCCTTCGAGGTCAGCGAGGCGACCCGCAGAGACTCTCGGACCCTGTGCTGGGCGAAGTGCAGGTTGCTGATGCTGTTGGTGTGACTCTTCCGAATGGCCACGGAGGGGAAGAGCGCCGTGCTGCTGTTCCACAGCCACAGCAGCTCGTCGTTCCTCATGCTCTCCAGCAAGGGGCAGAAGCCCGTGTAGTTCTGCTCCTGGACGTTGTAGTTGTGACAGTCGGGGTAGAGGTAAAAACCCCAGAGGCCGTTGGGGCGGAGGCGCGTCCCCAACTGGATAGTCCTCTGCATGAACGCCCGGGCGCTCTTCTCAAAGCGCCTTCGTGCCAGCTCGTCTATCTGCACGGCCGTCACGTTGACATACGCCTTGGAGGTCAGCTCTCTCGACTTGCGCCTGTAAATGTCTTTCTTGTGCCAGTTCCGGCTCCACTGGGGTCGCCAGAACTCCCAGTCAATTACAGCGAGGCCTCGGAAATCCTCAGCGGGGATGAAGTGGTTGATGTCCTGGTAGGCCTTGAACAGATGGAGGTCCAGGCTGCAGTTCTGCGGCAGACCGCCGTGCACCGCGGTGCCCTGTGGCGTGTAGTATGGGTAATAGCCCAGCCGATTGGCATAGAAGATGGTGACGTTCTGGCCCGTCCAATCAGCACGCGGGCTCCCGTGGATCTGGAAGAGACGGTCGAGGTTGGTGGTGATGTTGTACTTGATGGTGCACATGTCCAGCGGGGCATTCCAGGCAGCGATGAAGGGCTTCCTGCTGATGAGAGGCAGCTTGGCGGGTTTCTGACCGAAGGCAGCATGGAAGAGCAGCAGCAGCCACGAGCAGGTGAGGGCGACGGGTACAACATGCTGGGAGGAGGATGCCCCACCCACTGGCACCACAGGCATCCTGGGTATCAGGAGGAGCAGCTGTCAATCATCCTGAAGAAGAAAAACAAGGGTTTTTCCTGTTTTAAAACATGAAGACTGCACCAGAAATCTCAGGAAAATGTTAACTTTGTGTGAATTTTGGAGCAGGCATTGTCAAGTTTTTCTATATCATTGTATCCCAATCTAGAAGATATCAATCTACAGAATGATTGCCAATAATTGGGATCGTTAGAAGTTTGTTGCAGGAAAAGCCAACCCACACAAGTTATTTTGATCTCTGAAGTTAATTTTCGATGTGTAATCAGAGTTGTAACATCTAAGTCAGTCAGCCATGCGGATCCTCCCAAACAAGAATCCACCATGACTCCAATTTCCAGGGATGATGTCTCTATAACCAGTCCCACATTGTGCCCAGCCCTCCCGAGAGGCAGTGTGGTGTCACGTCTCCTGCGGCGTTTCACAATGCCAGCAGACTGGCAGAGCAGCAGACTAGACCAAGTGCTCTTTAATGACAGCGTGAAATGTTTCAGTCTGTCTGCAGGCGAAGAAAAAGGCATTTCACCCTAATTTCATTCTCTTCAACTTAATTTGACCTCTGGCTGTTGCGAGAGTATTGAAGTAAATTGGATCTGGGCTGGATGAGCTCAACAGTTGTTCTCCACTTGCCACAAACTGGCGATCCACAACTTCTGTCCTGTAAATAGATGTCTGTTCTATTATTCTTTGTCTGTTTTTCTCATCGTGGGATTCCGAAAGTTCTAGCATTTACTTTAACGCGTGATTTTATGCGCCTGTAGTTTTTCTATATTTGAGGGTGCAAAAACATCTGCACTGTTTCCAGAAACTTGAGATCTCATATTGTAAGAGGCTGTGTACATTCTCTCAAAAATGGGGATCCCAATTATTTTGGTGGTCGGAATGGGCCCCTAAAGTCATCATCAAAATATCTGGTTCTTTTCCACACATTAGGTTTTGCTGGCTGACGGATGTTCAGATGTTGGAGAATCTGTAAGAAGCTGTAAGATTATTATAAGGGAGATGAAAATCTTTACAGCATAGAAATTGCAACTGAGGAGAAACAGTCATAGTCTGAACAATTAAGTGATTTGTCAGCCGGGGAAAAAGAATCAGTCTCACATATAAACTGTATTCATATTATTGGGAGTAAGAAAAATTAGATGCATTTTTCAACGGTTCATTTGACTGCGCTTTAGTATTGGGTATATTTTATTTGCATCGTTCAAGAGGATATATTTTCAGTGTTTACGTGCATTCTCAGGAATGGGCAACAATCATGAGGCTGATTTTCACTAGAACCCAAGCAGCTTCAGTAGAGCCCGTTAAATTTTGGGCCAGATGCGTCTGACACAATTAAACTCTACATTGTTTACACGGTAGAAATTAATTCTGGTATTGCGGCTGCCTCCGGTTACAAAAATAGCTTTTGGCTGACTTCCACGGCACCCTGAGGTCAGAGTTCACAGTTAGGAAATCGGTTGACACCCAGGAACTGGAAGGAGGATTTCAGTCGGAGAGGCCGCTGCTTTCCTGTCCGCATCCCGTCCTCCCCCCCCCGACCGAGGCTGAAGCCTCAGACCACAATGACAGGCCTCTCTGCCAAATGTCTCATTGAGGTTCGGCGTTTGCAGTGTCTCTGCATCCCATTATACAGCTGGTCGGCTCAGACATCCAGTCAGCGAGCAGACACGGACACTGATCCGTCTGAATTCAGCACTAAAGTCAATTCAGGGTTTCCCCACGACAATGTGATGCTTTCTAAACAAGAGACTTTAACCGAATACTGCTGGCTCGGCGGCTAATGGCTCCTTAACACACATTTCGAGAAAGATCATTTTACTGTATACATGCTCCTATGTTTATCCAAGCATCTTTGACAATATTAATTACGGCTGGTGCAAACCAGCTGTTGAATTCTTCTCATGCCAGCATATCTGAATATCTCGCAAAGCACCGCTTCCTGGGCGGCGATGAAATTTAGATGCAGGAATGTGGACAAAAGGCGTGTGGACTCCACGATGGAACCTGACACAATGGCCTCACCATCCACCACATGTGTGGAAAGGGAATATATTGTCTCGTAAGTGGGCAGCACATGTAATCTATTTATCAGCAAAACACCAGTGAAAATGTTAAGTATTTCTAAAAAAAAATAACAAAAACAAAGAAAAACCACAGAAACCATTGATGGAGTCAAAGCCCCCTCACCTCTGCCCCCCTCCCAGTTGGTTTGGAATCAAAGTCTTTTCCCTTCTTTGTTTTCAAGCCAGTTTCCCCCTGTAGGTTTGGGAATATTTTGAATACACTCTGAGCCAAAGCCACTCCGAACTGCAGCGACGGTAGTAAATGTATGGATGTATGGCTGCCTAATGAGCTGAAAAGGCTTCCATGGGAAACTTGGCAGAGCTGAAGTAACGATCAGGATGTTTCTGATTAACTTTAAATTCATATGTTCGTGCATAAAAAGAAAAATTATCACAAAGTACCTTAGAGGCTGAGTGGGACCAAAACCATCGTGACTTGTAGTCGCTATTTCTCACAGAAAAAAAAAACAAAGAAACCAAAAGGACCAAAGTCAGATCAAAAGACACTGTAGCTTGAGTTTAAAGTCTGGCTTTGTGTCAGAGTGAATTATTTATCCCGAGAAGCTTGGAGCCACGGGTCAGTCTGGCAGTGATTAAGATAAGGGTTTGTTGATGTCTGTGGTTCTTGCGGCATGGCTCCCCTCGCTCAACAAATACAAGAGACGCAGAGACTGTCTCCTTTTCGGTGTCTCCGTCGGAAAATTGGGGTGAACTTGAAACGCAGCTTGAAACTGCCAGCCGGCGTCTGAAGTTTTCGAGGGTTCCGCGGCCCCCTCGGCAGCTTGGACCCGATCGACGATGGAGGGCAAAGTTGAAGAAGGCCGGCAAGACACCTCGTAGGTCTCTGTGACCTCATCTCTGACAATAGATCGGCTCATGATGTTCTATCTGTGGAGCCAGGCAGGACCTCGCTCAGCAGGACTGGAATAAAGCCTGTCTTTGTTGTTTGGCTCCGATGCACGACTTTGATAACCTCAGAGGATTCACGGCTCACAACGTGCTCCTGGAAACCTGAGAACGCATCATACCCGTTGATGGCCTTTTGAGATCGGGAGTTTAGGTCAGTTTCCTGGAAAGAATTTCTAAGATGATGGAAAGAGTGCATCTTCGGGATGTCAAGAGCAGGAGAGGCAAGTCCTGGATTTGATGTTCAGGAGTTGAGCTCAAACCCCTTCGGATGGAGCGCCGAGCAACACCGAGCCAAAACTACAGATTCCTTCACACACGCCATCTGTCAGGTAAACATGTTCCAACACAGGGTGGACGTCACAAAGAGAGTCACGATTCATTCGGCCCAACGTCGCACACGTTTGACATTTAGTGCTGCCGCTCAGAGACAAAAGAGGGAGCTATTTTTAGAAAAAAAGTGGTTCCATTCAAACAAAACAGACGCTCTTTGTTTGGGCGTGCTGCTTGAGGTCACCGCATCAAGCATAACATTGGATTTTTTTCCCACTACGTGACATGTGCTTGCTACACAATACATGCTTGACGTATAGCTGCAACCAGTAATCCAGTAATTGACATTGAAGATTGATGTTTTCGGTGCAATTCCCTCATTTGTTTCGCAAGGATTATGCAGAGAATCCTCCAAACACGGTGCAAAGGTGAAGCTGAATCTGAGGGAAAACCTATTCATTTAGATCACTGAATCACTTGGTGTCAAAAAAGAATTATTACATCTGTTGTCTATAATATATGGAGAAAAAAAAACTAGATACGGCGCAATGAAAGAAAGTTCTGTAATCTTTTTGGAGTATTCCTTATATAACACGATTCTCCTCGACAGCACGGTCACCCCCTGACATAACTACAGCTCTGGTGAAAACTGATGTTTTTCTAGTGGATTTTCCATCAATTTCAAAATGGATTTTCTTTCATCTGTGTAACGCGCTGTGGAAACTGGCAGATGCCACCGGCTGCTGTATCTAACCTAACATTGCTGCTCTGTTCGGCGAAAAATCCGGCACCAGCTGTGCTATGACGTGCTCCTCCCTCCCTCCGTGCACACTGTTGATCCAGAAATGCATCATCCTAATCAGATTATCGGCCAAATTACCATGACTGCTCTGCCTCCGGAACGTTCTTCGGTCCACACTTGCAAACTGCACGAGCTGAAGACAATGCATTGACTAATGTTCTAATAAGATTTCACGGCGAGTGGCTCTATTGATAAATTGACTGACATGGTCTTGATCAGAATCCTCCACAGACATTCAAAGATACATGACTTTGAGTGAGTACTGCGATGGGGCTGTCAATCATCTCCGTGCTGTCAAAAATAGTGTTCGAGTTTGTCCAAAGGATTTATCTGATCCAAAGCGTCCTCAAGACACTGAGCTCTTTCTGCTCAAGCGGAAAACCTCTCTGCTGCAGCAAATGTAGAGCATCTAAGAATATGTGCAGCACTAATGAATTAGTAAGAGTCTGAGGAGTGGGTTCACAACTGGGACCAGAGACTCATCGTGATGGAACTGTGGAGGGGAAGACTCTTCCTCCTACCCATCCTCTACCTCTGTCTGTGCTCTCCCATAACTACAAAAGTACTAATGAGGCATTGTTTAATCAAGTTACGCTGTCTTTTTCCGGCATTTTGTGCTCCCACCCTTCCTTTTTCTCTCCTGTCACTCTCTATAGGAAACTGGGCCCATCATCATCATTGCCCAATCATTAGTAGTGTTGACTATCAACGGATCATCGGCCTTCATCGCCATTGACATTATCCTCTGCAGTCAATTATTGCGTTCTGCCTCCCGCCCCTTTTCTCTAGCGGTTCTTCTCCTCCGTCTTTCTCTAAACCCAACCGGTGGGGACAGATGGCCGCCAACCCTGAGCTTTGGTTCTACTCCAGATTTCTCCCACCTTCCAAGTGCTTGCTCTGGGGGGATTTGTTGGCTCGATAGTGGTAAAGTGTCTCGGGATAACAGTTTGTTATCACTTGGCACTATATAGACAAATTGAATTGAATTGAATTGAATTGAATTGAATTGAATTGAATTGAATTGAATTGAATTGAATTGATTAAAAGGACCCTGCACAAAACCAGTGGAACCCAATCGTTGCAAGGTTCAAAGCTGCAAACCAAGGATCCTGAGATGCTTCCACTTAAAATTTATGAAAATCCTCCAAGCGGAACCGTGGGTTGTTTCGTGATTGTCCCGGACGGCGTGGTTTCGCGCGAGGATTTTCCATGAATCACACACAAAACTGCTGAAAACCCAGCAATAGCCAGAGCAAAGAGACCCATTTTCACAAAATATTCCTGGTGGCTGCATGTGGTCACGGTTCATGTCCTCACACGAGAGACGGAAAACAAAAGCTAGAGAACAAGAACCACCAAGGCTGAAATCTTTCCACTCGGCGCCGGCCAAAGCCAATCACGGCGCCTGCTGAGGAACCAAAAAGCTCCAGAACGCTCGCTGCCAGGATGGAGCGGAATGGCGAGTTTGGGTTCGGGCTGGACTGGTTCGGATGGGAAAAACAGATGACGAATGACTTCAGAGGAATAGAGATGACAACATTAATGGAGATGAACATGAAGCAAAGCGGGTTTTTCTCTCCAACATCTGACATGATGGCGTTTCAATGAGGGGGCTCGGCTTGTTTGGAGATCTTTATCCTCACGCTCTTTAATTTTTCCGAGGAATCTCTTCGGATTTTACTCTCAGATAGGAGAACTCTGACGTCAATGCTCGCGTCTGAGGTGGTGCGGGGTCAGGCGACGTTATCAGCAGCACAAACCATGAAGGATGCAGTTGATATTGTCATTTTATCTGTACTTGCCCCGTAATTTTGATTTGACAGAGCAATTGCTAAAGCATAAAAAACTGCACTAGTTTAGACAAAGAGGGATACTTGAATGTTATTTATCATAACATTACTTTAACATCACATCGGCTTCTTCCCAATTTCTCTCAAATCCTTCACATTTTCTTTTTGTTTGGATGGCACGGAGAGGCAGCAAAGAGAGGAAGAGGAGCCTGCGTCCGGTCCACTGCGCTACAAAGCCTCGGCCGTGCACACACACACTCTGCCAGGTGAGCCAGCAGGCAGGCGGTGATGAAAGACAGACGGGCGGATTCATGCAGCTTCACAGCATGCAGGGAGCCCACCTGACACCCCTCTCCACAATCACATCCAAATAATGATTACAAAATTCATAAATAAGTATACAGCCAGAATCAGTCTGGATGGGACTCAACACACCAGCATAAGTGAGCTTGATGTTAAAATTAAACTTCAAGTTTATATATTTGCGTCAATGCCAACGCACATACGTACACAACATTTTGTATATGTGTGTGTGTGACTGACCTGCGCAAACACACTTTCCTGTATTTCAACATTCTCTGTGCACCAACTATGTGAACTATGTCTCCCCAAGGATCGACAATCGTATCTTGTTAGTACAGAAGTTATATATATACATACACTTACATTCCTCTAAGCCTCATACATGTTTCTTAGGTGAATGTGAAGACGTGCCCCGATGGCACAGACTACTCTCCCTTTGAACTTCTGACATACTTTATGCCGTTTAAACCAGCTCGACCTCTTTCCATGCATGTAGAAAAAAACGTGGAGTTACATATCGCATGTGATTTTCCGTATATACGTGCATATATCTGTCAGAATGGTATTTATGGTATTCACATTTTACGTAACTGTATAAAGATTATGTCATTTTAGGCCATGGCAGCCAAAACTCATTTTTGGTGCCTTTGTAGAACACAAACGAAGGTTTGTCCATAGTGATGTGAAGGTCTGAGCATCCTTCCTCGCTTCACTTCACGATCCTGAAATCCTGTCAGCTGATCGCAACGCCCACTCTCTTGCTTTTGATCTTTAGCTCCAGACGGTTTAACAGAACGGGACTTTTTTTTAGAGCCACCCGTGATGAACTTTAATCCAGCTGCTTGCTTTAACATTCCTCCAAGCCATGACCTCCCATGTTGTCGGCGCTTATGATTACTTACTGTAAAACGTTAGTCCCATCTTTGGCCAGATGACTGAAACTTCTGCTCAGTTGGAAACTTCAGTGCACCAGTTGCAAGTAATGCTCAGCCGTTGCTGTGTTTTTGAGGTGCAAAATCGCAGCGTGGCATTTTAAATACATGCTACTATACATCTGTTTTTCTATAATAGTGGAGCATTCTATACTGCACGGGCATTGTTAAGAGTGAGCCAACATTCCTGGCATGACAAGGCGCACCCCCTTCCACCTCCCCCTTCCTGCATCACCCAAAACAGACGCTCGAGCCATGCTGGAACACCCAGCGTCACCGCCTATCTAAGTGTATAAAAATACACTTCTGGCTTCCTCATTGTGCAGAAAACAAAAGCTGCTGCTATTTCTTCTTCTTTAAAAAAAAAATCCTATTCAAAATCACAGAAATGAGCATTTCAGTAAGTTTTTTTTGTCTCTTTTCTCGACAGCTCACCTGTAGATGCTGAACCTGAAAAGGAGCGAGCAGTCGGCGGAGAGGTAGGTGTCTCTGCTTCGGGGTCACCACAGG
>CAESWR010001445.1:536316-547158 GCA_903171835.1 Mullus surmuletus | reverse complement strand
GCTTTTGGCTTCCTCATTGTGCAGAAAACAAAAGCTGCTGCTATTTCTTCTTCTTTTAAAAAAAAATCCTATTCAAAATCACAGAAATGAGCATTTCAGTAAGTTTTTTTTGTCTCTTTTCTCGACAGCTCACCTGTAGATGCTGAACCTGAAAAGGAGCGAGCAGTCGGCGGGGAGGTAGATGTCTCTGCTTCGGGGTCACCACAGGGGTCATGTTGGCCCTTGGCGCAGAATGTCCAACACGCCTGCATTCATTCCATCTGTCAGAACTGAAAACAGGAGCCTGCCATGCACACTTATATACAGACCGGAGAGGAGAGAGGAGAGGGAGGAGGAAACGTCAGCACCACAACACAACGATTAGAGAGCAGGGAGGCGGGGAGGGAGGGCTGAGGAGAGACTTACACACGCATAGTAGAGAGAGCAAGAGTGTGTGTGGAAGCGGTGGGGGGGGGGGGGGTAAATCCCTGACTTTGTTGATCTCCTCTGTGGTCTGATCCTCTCTGTAAGAAAAGTCTCGACTCGTCCACTTCAATCAGCATCAGGCAGAGAGGCAGACGGAAACACACTTGTCAACAATGAGTGTCCACATACGCATACAGTGTGTGTGTGTGTGTGTGTCTGTGACTTTTAAATCTAAAACAGTGAATATTGCATAAGATGCATTTCCATTCCCCAGTTTGCCACTTTTCAATTTGCTCATAAAAACATCAGAGTAGAAATGTTTGCAAAAATATTTAGTGGTTAGTTTAGGTGGAAAAGTTGATGAAGCAGACAAGAATATACAGTATGGCAAAAAACGATGGAAAAAGATTAACGAATACAGTGAGCATGTACATTGTGCAGAAATGTCAGAAAGATTGTGTGTGTGGGGTAGAAGCAGCTTCGACCTTCCTCTAGTTTAGACAAGGATCAAACTGCACATGGGCTCAGGTTCTACTTGGTCTCTCTTCACTTCAATTTGGTGTCCTCTATTGTTTGCTGTTGGGTACACGAGAATCAGCGCAAATTAGAGTTCATCTTGGGCACCCACGTTTTCAGGAAATTAGCTCTGGCTTTAATTTTCTTCTATTAAAATGAGCCTAATTAACCCAAAATTGTGTTGGTAGAAAATGTTTGTAAAGATACAGTTGGTAAGGTAAATGTTTTCACCTGCATATGTTCCACTCTGTTGGCTAGTTAACACCACGTTTATGCAAAATGTATCCATATTTTGCCCAATCTCTCTCATTCACGATATGACAAGCTCCAAAAATATAAAACTAAGAGACGGCAGAGGCATCTCTGTACAGTTTGCATTTCAGAGGTCATTTTTGTAGGCATTCCTTTCCTCTGATTTTGCTGATCATTCAGTTGGGAATTCTTACATGCAGCATGCATCTTTTCAAACCAGCCTAACAAGCAAATAAACTCAACAACCCTGAAAAAGGGAAGTATCAGCGAAAAGGATCAAGATCTTAAGACTCAAAATACATTTGCATGTACCCAACCATTTTTTTCCTGTCAAAGTGTAAGACGCTGTTAGCTGATAACTTAATCGCCACACATTTCTTAATCACTTTTCATACACTGTGGAGTGTGACTGCGCTGATTAAATGACATTACAACATGTGGACCCGGCACTCAAACCCAGAGAGATGAAATTCCAGCGGTAAACCACGCATATTTACAACCAGAGGACAAAAGTCCCAGCAAACTTGATCCCTGCTGGATTTTTCCTTTTTAACTATGTGTGTTTTCATACTGAGTAAATATATCATCAAACTAAACAGTGTTTACGGTGCAATAGGTTGAAAGAAATATATGTCAGAAGAGTCTGGTTCAGGTCAAAATTGTTTTTCATCGGTTTGCTTTTTTTTTTTATATATATATATGTTCAACAGTGCTGCAGTGAACAGTTATTCTTTTTTTTATCGTGTTTCACATGATGTGCTCGAGCTGCTTGTTTTTACAGATACCAAAGATGAGTTTCACTGGTAATAATAATAATGATAATATATGTATATATATATATATGTGTGTGTGTGTATATATGTATATAGGTGTGTGTGTGTGTGTGTGTGGATACATTGATACAGTGAAATCAAGCTATATTATATATATGCAGTCTACATAAAACAGCTGCTTTGGACCTGGATCATGAACACATGTTTGTCTAAGGGAAGTGTAGACTTGTGAAATGTCGCTGAGTCAAATGGCTGTTGGTACTGTTGCCCTGCCCGGAGGTGTGGACCTTTTAAGAGGTTTCAAGACATGTCAAAGTTGGTTTCTAATCAAATTCACGTCTAACAAAAAGTGCTGAAATGGTCAGCTGAAGGCCTGGATACGACTGCAGCACATTGAACAAGCAATGTTTTTAGGGCATTTCTAAAAAGAAAAAAAAAAAAAGCTATGGCTGTTTGTATTGTCATAGATTCCAAACCATGAAAAAAAAATATGTTTGGACGTATCCACCCAAACATCTTTTGCAAGCGGCAGTCATGTATGCACAACATTGACACAGAGGAATGTAATTTAAATACAATATGAAATATGTGTGTCTTGTGCCCAAACCAAACATGCCATTACCATTGTTGATGTATTACAAAATAATATGGCTGAGGTAGCAACGCAACAGGATTGGCACATACATCTCCTGGGGAAGAGTCAAAGTGATTTAGAGCTGTACTGACATCAGAGGAGGAATCTGACAATTTCCACAAGAACTATGCATACCAATGTTATATGCTGGTGATTACATTGCGTTAGATGTTAATGATAATTAGATTATCTCTGAACACATGAGGCACAAATTTACTCCCTGGAATCATCATATTTTTCTCAGTTTCTCCGGGTTGATGTCTGTCTATACCCAACGACATTGCGACCACCAATGGGACGGTGCATCAGCTGGGGCCGACTGCGGTTTGCTAAATACATGTTCTGCATATCTGCGTGGGATGGACAAGAAAGAAACAGTTTGTGATTGAAATCTGAGGAATACTGTTTGGACTCGTTTGGACTAACCTTTGGCTAACTTTCCCTAGCTGGATAAGTACATTTCCATCAAAAGAATTAGAGAAAGTAAATGGTCCACTTTTTGCGAAATTACGCATTATGAGTAAGCAAACACAATCAACAACACATGCATCAGTATGGCATTGTGTGCTTTACAAGGTCATATTTGTAGTCTGCCTTTAGCATTAGCATTAGCAATTATCAGAAGACTGTAGACCTACGAGTGGACTCAGTAATGTAGGCATCCCTCCAATAAGGTTTGCTTGAGTCTATTTATCTGCTACACAGATCTCAGAGTCATGGATGCGATAGAAATACTAACGTGTAAGGTTTTTAAAGTATAGCTGGTGTGTCGGAGGCCGATCCCGCAGCTTGTAGACTTGATGTGATGACAGTGAGCGTGTCAGAGAGAAAACAGTGTTGCTCTTTAAAGGACCTCATACATTTTACTGCCAATCAGCTTTAATGGTGCATGTCCACAGTTTGAGCTGAAGCATGCAGGCGGCGTATCTGCAAGCAAGTCTCGGAGTTCTGTTCCAAAATGTCCCACTGTCTTAGTGCTGAAGCTTGCGTTGGCCCCAATAAAGCTATAGAAGAGTGCACACACACACACACACACACACACACACACACACACTCTTTCTTTGTCCTAATGGACAAGAGTGCAAGCTTTCAGGAAAACACACCTACAGACTGATTTCATAATGCCTTAACCTCAGTGTGTGTGTGTGTGTGTACATGTGTGTGGAAACCACATTCCCACAGAGGGTGGAGGGGGTTTAGCGGTGGGCTGGGGGGGCGGTCAGTATTTGGATTCCTCTGGCTTGGCATTGTGATCTTGACTGCAGAGTCGTTTCCACCACCTCAGTGGATGAAAGGCCCACTCTGAAGCCATGCCCCCCCCACCCACCCACTCACCCCTGTGCGGAAACCACGGTGTCCCGGGCTGTGGCGGTGTGAGCTTCCACACCAACATATGGACCGTGTTATGAAAATATCTGGGCTCAGACAGCACGGATCCTCCACTTTAATGGCCTCTGCTGTAATGAGGCACTGAGCCGCCCGGGGAGGAAATGATGTTCAGGGACGGGCTGCGCTCAATATACTATGTTTGATACGGAGGAAGCAGGAAAAAATGAGCTGAATTTCATCTGTGAAGCTTGGATGGCAGAATAGTGATCGACAGAAATTGAATTTGTTGAAGAAAGTGCAAAAAAAACATCGTCAAGGTCATCATTCCTCCAGTACACCAAACTAATCATCAGTCCGCTCGCAGCTCCATCAGCCTACGCTGGTGGTTTTTGCACAACTTAGGTCCATAAAACACACACTCTCAACTCTGAACTTGAGCCCCTCTAAAATGTCGCCAAACATTATAGACTCGGCTTTTTTATTGGAAAATGTTTACAGCTCTTTATTTACCTACCTTCTAATTGTAGGAACTGGAAATAAGAATACATTTTCATGCTATTTCATGCTCTTTAACACAAACATCTCCTAAAGTAAACCATCTTTTACCAGTCCCATCACTCCAACTGTTTCCTCTATACAGAAATGTGTGGAAAGATGCTAAAGAATAAGTCCATCCGTATCACTCAAAGTCCAGACTCTAAGGGAAATGCCACATATTTTTGTTGGCAAACTTTACATCTCATATTAGTTGTAACGCCTGCAGAAATGCTAATGAATAAACCATTTTTTTAAGTCAGGTCTGAAGTGAGTAGTTACTGATATTTCTTGTTTTCAAGCAAACCCATGATGCACGGCTTGGTGTAATGACTGTCATGGTTCAGCCTCCCTCCTCCCTCCTCCCCCAGGATATTGTTTGTTTTCCCCTTTGCTCTGTGGCCGTCTTGGGTCCCCCTTTTGTCTGTCTGCGTGTCTCGCCGTGGCTTCCTGGCTCCTTCTAATGCAGTTACTCAGAAGTTTCTCATCTCCAATCAGCCTGCAGTTTCTCAAAATACCAGCCGCTCCTCTCGCTTCCTTGATCCATTTTGAATTAAGGCACAGAGGGGCCCTTCCTGTGTCCAGACTCCTCTCTCCGGCATTCATCAAAACTTTATCAGCTCAATTCAACCAACAGATTTTTTCCTAAAAAATACATCCTACTTCTGGTGCATCACACAGAATCCAAATATCTCTATCCAGTCGCACTGCGGAGGCTCCGACGTTTGACCTCCGGGTATCCTGGAGTTCTACAAAGAAACGAGAGCTCGGCGATCCACAGAAGTCAGCAACCTCCCGCCTTGTGACCTCCTGTCTTGTGGTTTCAGTGTGTGTCAGTGGATTTCACAGTCGTGTTTTCAAAGCGGCTCTGCCAGTTTCCCCCCGCAGCCGTGTTATTGTATCTGGTGCCATCCTCGCCCACCAGCCCAACGCGCTTTATGGCCCTTGCAGAGCTCGACGGGGCCGTCGTGTTGATGTGGGACGGAGATCTGAGAGGTCGGATAGATTCAAAATCAACAGACTGACGCCGGGCTGCCTGCACGGCATGGTGGCGGCCGCCCTCTCGCTCGGAGCTGATTCTTAATCCAAATCATCTGTCATTCGTCTTTCAATTATTTTTGTTTCAATCATACATTCCATGATGATTCCCAACGTTGCCACAACCACCACCTCCTTCCCACCTGTTCCTGGTATTAATTGTTCCCCTTTCCCATTTTCTTGTTCATGTTTGTTAGCAGAGCAGCAGTTTTGATTTGGGTTTTGATGCGGGTTTCTAGTTGAGGTTTTAGTTTACATTAAAAAAAGATTGAGGGGGGATGAAGTTTCCTACCACCATCCCCTGACTGATTCCACCAGCACAGATACGCTGTGGTTTTTATTTCAGCTCACATTCTGCAGAAATCTTCTGCTAGTGAAACAGTGCTTTGTAATGAACAGCTCAGAAATTAAAATGAAAATAAAACATGTGATTGTAAAGAAAATTACAGAAACTGCACTTAGATACGCTTAATGCTTTTCAGTCAGGATCTGTATTTAAAGTATACAGAATAAAATAATTATTAAAAAAAATGATAGGTCAAGATATCCCACTGCAAAGCTTTGCTACCACGACCCATTTGATAACAACTACAAACTGACCCTAAAATGACCTGTTTCTCTTCGAGTGGCTTTACCTTGATTTGAATTATGTGTTCCCTATCAGAGGGTCATCAACTCTTGTTTACAGTGAGCAGGAAACTGTCTGTTTTGTTTGTTTTTCGTCTTCGCTACGCCATCTGAGTTGATTTAGGAGTGAACGCATTCCATCCAGCTGGATCTTCAGGTCTTCGAGGGTTTAGACCTTTTTAATCGTTTGTATACACATGTTTGTTTCCTTCCCCACCCAGCCTGTAATCAGGAACGGCAGATGGAAGTGATGGGTAGGCAGCGGAGAGGCGATAAACGGCTGACAAACGGCAAATTGGAATGGCAGAATGAAGATGGTGGTGGAGATTCTGTTTTGATTGTTTGCATGATTGATGGTGATCTGTGCCATTGCATAAAAAAACATGAACAACAAATTTATGAAGGAAATAAATGTCCATCTACACATTTTTCACCATTTATGTCAAATTCTTAGCAGCTTGTCAACGCTGCGCTTTTATTGACTGTTCTCTCCAACCATTAGAGTTACACCACTGCGTATATCGCTGTGGTAAGACGTCTCTGTATACCGACTTCATTAAACTGAGGGGAATTAGATTAGACTTTTCTGTGGTGATGGCAGTATGCACATTTTCTCTGCTTTTGCTTTTCGCCTCCAAATGCCTCATAATGCATTCTTCTGTGTTATGTTGTGCATAAAAAAAACAAAAACACAAGTTTTAGTGTTTCACCGGGTGACCTCGAGGTACAGTGCACTCTGACACATTTGCTCCTGCCTGAAATACTTGCAAGAGCAGCAACTATGTACATAAGTGCTCTTGCCGGTTTACTTAAAAATACTACTTAAAAGGCACTGTCACGCAACTTGGGGATTAGTGATTATTTTCTCTGAAACTTCTGTCAGTTTCAGAGAAAATGTGCAAAAAAAAAAAGAAACATGTCGCCAGCCGTCAACCCGCCTTCGCCGAACATCCACTGGCTGCTGACACCAAACTAAAGCTGATTATGGTTATTAGCTAAAGTACAGGAGCGGGGTGAAGTCTGTGGGTTGTAAAATTGCAGGTGTTCAGTTTCTGTATATTTAAGACATATTGAATGATGAACCTCAGTTTGGTTAACGTTATGGAAAGGATACTTGATAGTGTTTTAGAGAAGTGTAAAGGCAGTCGACAAAAACACTTTGAAAAGCGCAAATTATTTTCTGATCTAACGTTCATTTTCTGTGTTCGCACATTCTCAAGTGTGTGTTTTTGAGGATGAAGGAGCTAAAAGAGCTGGGCTGTGAGGTTCAGATGCTGTTTACTTTCTAATGTCAATCATCGTAATCCATTCTTAATTCTGACCGAGTCAAGCTGTCAGAAGTATTCGTCCTAGTCGGCTCCGGCAGCGCCTGAGTCACTTTCACTGGCCAGGAGCTTGTGTGGGCCGTGAAATGTACTTCACGATCCTCAGAGAGGGGATCCTATAATGACTCTGGAGATCCGCTGGCATTCCATTTGGACGGGAGACACGCCGAGTCAGCTCGAGTTAACTTTATTTACAAAATTCAAAGGGAAGACTAATGATTAGCTGCTGCAGGATGATCCCTACCAAGGTCGAATGAGCAGACAGGAAGTCAAAGCGCAGGATCAGGACGTCAAGCACAAACTCACAGTAAGTTAAACAAATTTAATGGCACAAAAGCCACCATGAATTGAATTTAAATTCAAATTGCACTCCCATGATTGGCCACTAGATGATGTCAAAGAAACTCATAACTGTATTGACATCAATGGGAAAACCAACATTGTTTCTCCACCACTGATTGAAATTATTATCATTATAGATCTTTTTCGAAAATCACATTTGCACGTTCTTTGATGGAAATCTCATTTGTAAGATTGATGTCTGCAGACATCTGCAGGTCATAAAGCTGAAGGTAAACTGATCATTGTTAAAGATGTTTTCACGCACAACGTCTGGATCTAATTACCCGTCTCTTCAAAATAAGGAAAAGAAGGGGTGAACTAATGTTGCTTCTGAGTGGACCTGACAGTTTCCACTCTGGGTGGAGTGTTTGGCGGTTCATCAGTTGGGCCAACGTGTCCTCAGTGGAGCTTAAAAACCACCAAAAGCAACTTAATTATGTTTTTACTGGACAATTTCACCATTTTCAGGGCACATAAAATATCCTGAAGCACTGCTCTTCTCTGCCCGGCAACTCATTTTTCCTTAACCAAAACACGTTCAGGTTCAAAGGGAGGTGACTTGCCAAGCGGCAGAGTAATGACGGTGATGACAAGTGACATCTGATGGCACATTATTTGCACGAAACGAGCATAAAGTAGAAGGGACATGTATTTGCTCTTGAGGAAATCTCCGGGGCTCTGATATGTCTTGTCTACCTTCTCACGGTGGAAAGAGATGATGTCTGTAAGCCTTCTTCATTTGAGGTTCATTTGATTTAATAAATGTAACAGCACCAAAACGTAAATTCAATCAAACATATACTGGAATGTGTATCAGCAACATCTGGCTGATAATAGCAACAGGAAAAGCAACATCTTTCCAGCAAGTAACTCTCTCTCATATCTCCTAATTCTCAAACATCCTGCAATCCGTCTCCTTGAAATGATGCTCCTTTCAACTAAACCACGTACTTAATTACATTTTGAGGAAAGTATACTCCCTCGTGGTTTACACTGATTGAAAACATGTCTATTTGTCTTGCAAATTACATCACGCATGTTTGTTTTTCCTCGTGGACTGCATTGATTAGAATTGCATTCATCCAAGACGACGTACGTTGATTAAGAACTTTTTTTTTTAATGCCTCCAAGTGCACGGTGATGGCGTTTTACGATGTGTTGACATATGGCTAAAGGCCTGGTTTGCTTTTATGGGGGAATCATGGTTTGAGTTAAAATTGCACTCCCTTACAGATATACAGTAATTAAAGTAGTCTTGCACAAAAAAATGACAAAAATGTCTACCACTCTATTTGGATCTGCCCCCCAAAATGAGGGGCTTCTCCTTGGCTCATGCTCCTCCCCTCCAGCAAGTTTCATAAATATTGTCCCAGTAGTTTTTTCATAATGACGCCAAAAGTCAACAGCAGATAAAGACATAGACAACTGGTAGATAAAATACAGTTAATCCACTGGCAAGAACATGAATAACAACTACAATAACTCCCTGAACCTCTCGTACCAGTGAAGGCTCAGGGAAGACTTATAATCAGCTGACCTCAACACTTTGTACAATCCACTGTTCCGTGTGCTGTGACAGTTTTTTTCCTCAAACAGAAGTGAATCATGAACTTGCAACAGAAGCTCCAAAACATCTCCTCCCTCCCCTCGTCACCCAAAACAGTGTTTTCAGACTCTGCTGCCCCTCCCTTTCCACTGGGATAAACACAGACTATTGTTGAGCTGTTTGGTCATGTGACCGCTGTGACTTTAGTCGCTGTCAACGCCGAACTGCAAATTGGCCCGGTAGGCTGATGAAGTGCCAGTCGCGATCTCTCATTATGGAGTTATACAGTCATTATCCCAAATTAAACAAATGACTGGCTGTAAACTGAGTGAACTGTCGTCTTGATTGTTTTATGAGGTTTTTATGGATGGCTAACATTTAGTCCTGCTGCTGGAGGAAAGGAACTCTACTTTTTTCAAACAAATCAGTTAAGCGATGAATGACCTGGAATCACGACATAAAAAAGTCGATCTGTTGAAGCTAAAATCGTTTTTTTCCACTATCAAAAAGTATCTTGGCGTCTACAGTATCAAACACTTGATTATGAGGCAAAATCCCAGGAACATAATGACGCAGAGACAGGAGAAATGGAGTGACAAAAGCAGCATGAAATCTCCCAGCAGGCTGTTCTCTCTGGGATGTGGCAGGGTGATTGCGGGCTGAGTAGGGGGAGGAGGAGGCGGAGGCGGCCCCTGCGGCATTTCGCAGTAAACACCCGTCCAGCCCTGGTAACACTGGCAGGTGAACTTGTGCTTCATGTCCAGGATGTCGTAGTTGTTGAGGTGACCGCTGACGTGGAAGCGGGGGCCCGTGGCTCCCGGGTTGCGGCGGATGTTGAAGAAGCGCGGGTTCAGGTGCAGGTAAGCTCCCGAGTCCAGACTCTTGCGGATGCACCTGCCGTTCTTTTTGCACAGCGCTTTGCTGCACAGCTTTGCGGCCGAGGTCACGTTGACAACGTAGTGTCCTAGTGGTCCGTCAATGTACTTCTTCACTGTCAGACAGTTTCTCTGGTGGAGGGACAAAGGTGGCAGTTTTGCATTTCAACATGTACCTAACAATTACCTTTCAAATCATAGTTGATGTTATCTTAGGACATATGCAATGATGGTGTAGACTGTGTATTCGTTGTCACATTCTAAGTTGGCTGAATCATTCCATAACCCCACATAATAACAGTAAGATCATAGTTTGCTGACTGTGATATTTGAAAGTTAAGGCTCACCTGCTGTACAACATTAATTATAGATACAGACCCTCCATATCAGAGGTTGCACTAGAGTTGTTCGTTGTCTGTCTTTTTGACTGACAGGGTCATAAGAATCCTGTCAAAATGAAAGATGGCCTTCATATTTTTATGTCACTGTTTTAAAAAAAACAGTTAGCATGTTAGTGCCATGTATTTGTGTTGAAGTTAAGATGAAGATAAGCACAAAACTTCCTAATATACAATAAGATTTTGATAGTTCAGGCTCCTCCAACAAACCAAAGATGAATGACCAATGACCAATGAATGTTAATAGG
>CAESWR010001445.1:521797-535239 GCA_903171835.1 Mullus surmuletus | reverse complement strand
GTCTGGAGTAGACAAACACGGGTAGTGTGAAATCTGTACGGGCAATAGATGCAATCCTCATCGCTTCCTTGACTCGGTAGTGGACAAACTTGACAGTGTTGGGCGTGGACTTGAGCTCGTAGTCCAGGTATATGGACGGGTAAAGAGCCGTGCTCTCCTTCCAGAGCCACATCAGGTGGTCATTGCGAACATGCTCAACGTTGGGGCACTCGCCTGTATATCGCTGTGGGTGCCGCTTGTACCCGTAGTTGTAGCAGTCCGGGAATAGGTAAAATCCCCACAATCCATCTGGCCTGCGACCCTCAGCCAAGGCTAAGGTTAGGTTCATGAAGGCCAGCCCTGCCTTCTCAAAGCCTTCCTTCGCTTCCTTCTCCACCTTGCTCTCCGGCCAGTTCGGGTGAAGTTTCCTAATGTGCTCCTTGGACTTGTTGCGGTAAATGTCCTTGGAGCCCCAATTCCGCACCCACTGGGGCCTCCAGTTCTCCCAGTCAATCACTCCCAGGCCTCGAAAATCTTTATGGGGGATCAGTTTGTCAATGTCTACCCGGGCTTTGCTCAGATGTTTGGAGATACTCTGATTTTGTGGCAGTCCACCATTGATGGGGATCCCAGAGTTGGAGTAGTATGGATAATATCCAAGGTGACTGTGGTAGAATATGGTGACGTTCGGTCCACTTAGCGTCTCATTGAGGTTTGCTACTATGTCGAAAACCCTGAGGTCCAGGTCCACTTTGAAACGAAGGCGACAGGATTCGGTGGGAGCGTTCCACACGACGACAAAAGGTCGGTGTGGGATCAGCGGTGCCCGGGCCGGCTTCATGTGGTCGGCCTGAACCCCGAGATTGACTGCAACGCCAAACCACAAGGTCAGTGCCAGGAGACGGAACCCCATCAGCGCCATGACCTCTGATTCCTCATGGAGCAATTAGTGGTCCTGTGAAAGCAAAGAGGAGAAATGACATGTTTGGAGAGATGATAAACACATCATTGGCCTCGTTGAACAGAGATAATTAAACAGGTCTTTGAGAGCACACATGAGTGGTAATCACTGAAGTGAATGCTCCAAATTCCACAACAAAACACAAAGCTCCTCTGTTTTCAGAGCTTGCAGGGTAGTGGTGGAGAAGATGATGGTTCGAATCCCAAAGCAGCTTTTCCTATTTAGTACCTATCAAAAGGTATAGCCATAGCCAGAAGGTCCTCCAGCAATTCTTTGCAAGTCAACATCAATAACATAGACTCCATGCATTGAAAATCTCAAAGATCAAGTTTTGCATCATCTGGTAATTAATTCATTTCACATCTACTATGGGATGTATAGAAGAGATGTACTTAACAGCATGGACCCTGTTAGATGTACACACTAATTCAAAGTATGTCCTTCAAAGGCTTGTAGACTACTTAGCTTTTGATACAGAGTGGATCATCTCAGCATCATCACAATGAAACCGAATAATTAATTGGTTCTTTTACTGACAATCTTGATGGTGCTAAATCAGGACAACAACCTTATTTCAGCAATTTTATCTCACTTAAGCTCAGCCCTACATTGCACAGTACGCATAAACACTACAAACATGCTCAGTCTCCTCATTGTTCTGTTATTTCCGCTGACCTTCTTCCGAGACCATTCCCTCTGGCTCCTTATGTAATCCCCACCACCACCACCACCCCCCCAACGTACCCTCCACATCTAATTGCTCTTGGCGCCCCCTCACATGCAAGTAATTCATAATTCAGTTTTTCCAAAAGTTAGGGGAAAGACATCGTGACCCAACTCTTGGGAAACACGGCCGCTGAGGTTGCTTCCAAGGACGCCGCGGAAAAATCGCTTTCTTGGTAGAATTGTAACCAGAGCAGGGGAGCAGGAAACCGACTTCAAACAATCATTTCAGGTTTTCATTCATCTGAGGAGCTGCAGCTGATATTTGCTTGATGATTTTAATGGCATGAGATTTTTTTACGACTGCAGAAAGCTTGGATGCGGATCAGTGAGTGTAGAGGTGGAGAAGAAGATGGTGGAAGGAGAGATGGAGCAGTCATAGTTACGGTGACAAACAAATTGTTTAAATGTTTCCTTCAAAACATTTTAGAAGCCTGTAATTTATGAGAGTGTTTCCTCATGTCCAGCTTGGCTTCGGAAAAACCTATAGGCTCTGCGTCTCGCGCTGCTTTCATAATCCTCCCAGCTGGATGGCTTTTCTGGTGATGCTGATCCAAGACAAACAGAGTGCGGTGAAGCCACTCAGGCCGCTCTCCAAAACACCAAACCTCTGGAAGCATCGCGACTGCTCACCACAAGAAAGACCCCCCAAACACTGAGTCCAAACTGATTCTCTGATTCAGTTGGATTTTGTGTCATACAGATGTATCAAAACGGCAAGAGGCAGCTGAACTCTAATTATGTCCAGATGAGTAGAGTGCGGACGGTGTCTAACGTGCTTCCAGACCGAAATCTTTCACCCAAAATGAAATGGATTCGGTTTGGCTTTTTCAAACCATATCGTATCAAACAATTTTTGCTTTTAAATCTTAACTGCAGCATTTTTGATCATTTGAAGGGGAAAAACTATTGAACATGTACCAGGTCTTTGCTTTTTATTTTTTATTTTTTTTTTTTTTACAAAATAGCTGGAAATTTGCATTTTTTTGGAAGGTTAGAGGCAGCATGAAACTAGCAGGTTGTAGATGTGATGATGCTATGTTCTGTCAGTGCTGAAATATGCAGATAATACCATGTATGTAGTATGTGCTGGCAGGTCCAAAAACAGAATCACTGTGCTTTGTAATCTTCATGCAAAAACTCTTGTTGGGGGTCTCCATCTGCTCTAGATGACATTACTTGACTATGTGTAATTTATAACTAGCTCGCACAGCGCAGTCTGGAAAATATGAAGCCAGCCATGAATTAGCAGTTAATGATCCAGCGTTACTGTGAAACATCCAGAGACAGAGTGACTGTCATTATTCAGCAACCTCGCACATCACAGAGTGTGTGTGCGTGCCTGTGTGTGTGTTTTAAGGGGTTTCAAAACCACAGAAACTCTGAGTCAGACTGGTTATTTGAGTCAAAACATGTCCATAGATTATGTGCGTGTGCAGTTGCAAATGAGTCTGAGTGTGTTTGTGTGAGGGCTGTACGTTAAAGGAACATTAGTGATTTGAACTTTTCTCCAGACTAGATGTCTTCATGGAAACCGATTCACTGCAGGAAAAAAAAGAAGCTTGATCTGAGAGGCATTGATCAATGGGTCTGAGCACTGACACTGTAATTAATGCCAGTGAATTTTAATTTTAGCAATTTGTTTGATAGTTTGGTCTGATGAGAACATTAGTATAAAAAATAATATAATGAAGGAAAAATAGATTTTTATTTTCTCAAATTAAATATAATGGGGTTTCTGCTCAAGAATTCACATTACAAGAGAGTACAATTTAATGACTTTCTCCTCTGGTGCTTTTTTCTGCCTTTTACTCACATTCATATTGTGGCTAAAACAAACATCCCAGAAACACAGATGAAAAGCTTCTTTTGCAAGTCAGCTGAGACCCCGGTCTGCCTCAAACAAAGTGCTTATATCATCAAACTAGTTAGTCTGAAGCCTTCGGAGACCTTTGCTCCCCGTCACACTCACACACGAGATGATATCTGGTTTATTTCCCAGCCTCGGTGGAGTCTCGATGTATGTTCGCGTGTGGTTTTCAGGCTGCGGTCTCCCTGCTGCACTTTCCAGATGTCTTTTTCGTGATTTTATTAACACTAGCGCTCAGACACTTAAGTGCTGCAAAAGCGACAAGCTGCGTTTTACATTTGACTTTCACGGTTCAGTCATTAAGTCAGTCAGTCCATCCCTCTTTCTGGTTTTTACACCTTCAGGGAAGGTTGTCTGAAATGCCACACAAGGTGCCGGACAAAAGGAGACATAGTAATGTTCATTTGACAATCAACATGTCACATCAATGTTGATCAGATTTGTTCAGTCTTTGACAGCTTTTACACAGTGCAGAGCGGTTTCTTGTTTTTTTTCATCATTCATTTTGTCAAAATAATAATTTCCCATTTAATAATCACAACAATGTGTCACACCTCTAATCAACACACAAATAGAATTAAATGCCTTCACATTCTGTTATTCCTACTCATGTCAGCAGAGGCTGCTGTTTGAAGTGTATGTTTTACAACTTTAAAAATTAAGTTTTTGCAGTGAAAAACAGCAGAAATAAGCAAACTAATGGTTCATAAATTAATAATGATTAATGATTAGGAAGAAAATGACATACCGCCTTATCAGTGACGATCAAAGTCTGCTCTTGGTGACACGCTCATCTCTTTGTCTTTTCATTCTCATATGCGCATGTTTATCCATCCGATAAGCGACTAAAATGTCTCGGTCGTGCCGCTCTCAGGTCACCCCATCTCTCATGGGGAAGAGTTGCCCTGCTATTGTTGGTTTAGCCCCTCCTCATCTGTGCCAGGCAGGACCCCCTTTCACCAGAACCCCTTTCAAATAGCAGTAAACGAAGATTACGGCCCAAAACAAAAGAAGATAAATAATTTGCTGGATAAAGTGAAACATTCAAAAAGGAAGACATTTTAGAAAAGGTTGATGGAGTGGATCGGTTCTTCATGCTGATTGGAGAGAAACGATTCCACCATCATCTTTTGTACTTTGCACACTTCTATGTATTGTAGCTGTCCTCTTTGAGTCACATTTTCTCACATAACACTCCAGGAATGATTCATTATTGGATTTTTCCATATTTTATAACACCCACCAAGTTGAAAACCATTACTTTTGGACCCTGATCCATAAAACTTTGGTGGTCTGCATCACTCTTTGCACCAAAACCACCTTACCAACTTCCATCAAACAGGATTACAGCATGGATCAAGGAATTATACATTAACTTTTGTGAGAGATTCATATATTTTTTTCATGTAAGTACTTTGGCAGATGAATACATACACTTCATGTTCAGTCTATGCACTTTTAATATGCCGATAATCATGCAGTTCTAAGGCAGCGTTTTAAGGACAGGTACATGTTCCAGCCAGCAAAAGTAGAAAACTGTACATTAGAGTCAAACTGAGGCTGTAAACTTAACTGACATGAACTCGCTGATCTCAAACGGAGCTCCGGTAGTGTTGCAGACGTGGAGGAAGGTGCAGCTCCGGTCTTCTCGCCCATCTGAATCCCGCCACCTGAGAAAACATCTGCAGGATTATGATCCGACTTTGGGTGCAGCTACAATTCCACATCAGCACGCCAGAAATGTACAGAATCATCGATTTATATCTGCATAAATAGGCGTAGTTGACACCAAAGTTGACTTTATATTTCACACATCCCAGCAGCTGTCACGCAGTATCACCTGCAAAAAACTGCTGAGTGGCTTTTACAGTCAACGGATAAAATCTAAGTACTTTCCCGCAGCGGAAGATCTTTAGCCATATGAAACTGCTTACAGAAATTCTTTCCCCCCTTTCTGCTTTCTCTTTGCAAACAAAAGTAATTTTTTTCCCCCCACAAGATCAGGATATGAGAGGGTCAAATTATAAATATTAAGACATCTTCACAGTCTAAAGCAAAGCCGCCATCTTGCTTTGTATCAAAGTTTGAATGCTCTAACTGGTTCCTCTGTGATATGAAGTGTTGGGTCAAGTCCAGGCTCATTTTGCTCTTTCGTCACAATGGCTGGGTGGTAGCATTGTTGTCAAGACGGCACAAACCAAGAGACCAAGACTGAGACATGTCCAAGACGTGTCCAGACCAAGACCAAGATATATCTTTATTTAAGTTTATTTTGCTTGGTGCATCTGTTGCCACTCATTTGAAACATTTTGTTTGTAAACCAAAAAAAGGATGTGATCTTCTCAGGCGAATGTGGCTTCTAAGTTCACTGAAATCAGATGAATACAAATCAAAACAAATGTATTTGTATAGCCCTTTACAATAACCAACACGACTGTCTTAACAAATGGGTCTTCAGTTTGGAATACATTTAATAAGAAGGCAGAGGCTTCAATTTCGGGGAAATAATCAATTTACCAATGGTTTGCCTAGCAATGGTGGTCTTCACCAGTCTATCCAATCCAAGGCAGAGACAAGACTGAGTAAATGTCTACAAAACTGAGACCACGAGACCATTAAACCATTAAAAAGTGCCCAAGACCAATCTAAAGTACTTCAACACTTGGGCGTGGTGGACTGACTGTGCTTCAGATGCAGAAGGATGCTGCAGAATGAGACCACACATTGAGATGGCAGAGCCTGCAAAAATTTATGTGGAAACAATTGTTTCTGGGGGGCCTGGAATCTCATGTCCATTGACCTGTTAACTCTCCAAAGTGGAATACAAAACTCCTTTTTTCTCTAAAAACCAACTCAAATCCACTAATTGGGTGATCACCTGTTCTACCACGCAGCAGCAGCAGCAGCAGCAGCGGCAGCCGCCCAGCGTGATGATCTGGTAGCTGTCGAGGAGACGCCGCTCAGCTGTGGAAACATTTGGAGTGCTGAGCCGAGCAGGTGGATGTTTAACGAACTGGAACAAGGAGAGCGGCTGGTTTCTATAAAAGCTTCGTCATCAGTCACCGTATTTATCTAGAAGGAGATTGCCTGCGAGCGTTTGCTCGCTAAGCCGTAGGCGCACGATCTCATCAAACTGCACATAAACAAAACATTACTTCTTCAAACTTTCCACATCTCTCAGGAGGTGCGCAGATTTATTTTTACTCACTAAAGCTGTAAATGCTCTCCAGATACAAATAGTATAGTGGCACTAATGGAGCTTTTTTTTTTCTTTTATTGATTTGTCTGGTGTGGCTTTTATCTGCGTTTCTCTGTATTTTAAATTCCGTCCAAGTATTTTCAGCCAAGTTAGCACAACTGTTTTATGGATTAGTGAACTCTGACGTTAATCTTCTGCAAAGGATGAATCTTAATGACCTTGCTAATCCTAAGACATCTTTAATATGGCTCCACTAATGGGTCAAGTGAAGCTCACACTGCCAAGCCCCCCAACCCCCCCCAAAAAAAAACCCCCAACACTGCCTGATCATAATGGCGTGTTAAATTAACATTGAAACATATTAAACTGTACATTTACATTTCAGCAGCTTAGATCGCTAAGCACTGGCTGTGCGGAAGTTCTCAACGGGAAGCGATGCAGACAGAAAAATACAATGACTCCCCATCATGCCGTTTGGCAGCAGCTTTGATTCGATTACACGTAAAGACTTTGGAGGGGGAGAAAAAAAATCCAGGGTTTACGTCTGGGCCATGGAGTGTTCTGGGAAAAGAGCATCATTACAGACCATCATCAAATTTGTCTGAGCGGTTTTCGGTATATTTTGGGACATCCCTGCATTATGACGGAGTGGTGCTTCAAGCTAAAGTATGTATTGTTTGGTTGCATCTGCTTTTTCCAATTGTTTGATTGACATTCAAATGAAAAATATGGAAATACGGATGGTGTGATGCTCCTTTAAATGGTCAAATTTGACTCAACTGCGTAAACTGACGTCAATGTCACATAAGGAAACTTTCTTTTTGTGGGAAGGGATTTAAAAAAAGACAAGAAATCCTTTAGTTGCTCTCCACCATAAACACTGCAAATCGACCATAACCCACAAAATGATAAGCCAGTGTGATGATTTAGTTGTTTTTGTGAGTATAACATGTTTTTCACACCTGTTGTTGTGCTTTACATGCTCCTCTGGGTTCACTTGATGCCAACCACAATCGTTTTGTCCCAGCTGGGATTTGATGTTCCAGCTATTTTCATATCAGTCTGATGCAGTGATGCATTTGGCCACTAGCTCCATCTAGTGGCAATATTGGCGATTGATGCACATGTTTTCAGGCAATGTGAATCTCTGTTCATTGTTCCATCTCTATCTAAAATGAGCTTTGGGAATCCACAAGTGAAGCAATATAAGGGCAAAAGTGCCAGATGAGTGAAAGATTCTGATTGTTTTTCTTATTCACAGCAGCTTCATAGTGTTTGCACACACACACACACACACACACACACACATAAACACACACCGTTCAACCAAGTACTGTTCACCCAAGCAAGTTCACGCAGAAATTGATGTTAATGTTAATATTGTGTAGAGATTGTGTGATGGGTAAATGTAGAGCGTTTGGGTCAACAAGTACAGACACCACAACATCAGACTGTATTCTGATCGAATAAAGACCAGTTGAAAAACAAGAGACAGCAGAATATGAAAAACTGCAGGGATGAGATTTTATTTGATTGAAGAAACTGTCCTCGATGTGGATTTGATCACTGCCACTCACCATTTAGATGACTGTTTGAATTCATGTTTTAATTTGCTAAAAAAACATGGGTGGACTTTTTGTCCACATATGACTCTCATAACCATTATTGTGGAACCTTTCATTTCCGTTACCATGTATCTGTTTTTTTTTTCTGTGTGTGTGTCCTTGTTTGGCCTCAGCTTGTAGTTTGTGAGAAAGTCCACTAGAGAGCATCGTCTGCCATTAACTACTTCCAAACAATGGCATTGGTGATGATTCCAAAAACAGATCTTTTTAACAGGTCACATGAGATGACCTCACTCCCTCATTCACTCACACTGCAGGTTTTAGAGTCGCCGTTTCTGACCTCAAATTGATAGATTGAGAATTTGCTCCAATTTGATGAAGTCATTGGCCACTTTTTATGTTTTCTCTTTTCCATTTCACAACATTAAGCACTCTGCCTTACTGCTACTGGTCAGCCTGAGAACAATGAGTTGTTAGGTGATTTTCACTGCTTAAAGAATTTGCCACTGGAGATTGTGTTTTTGTACATTTGGTTCTGTTAAGAATACATTTGATCTTATAAATCCCCCCAAAAAGTTAGTTAACAGTCTCAAACTATTCCTGGCAATATTGTTTTGCCATTGTTTTAGAGACATGATGATTGTTGAGATGAACTTTTTGATTATATTTGCACAGATAAAAACAAATCACATCAAAATCAAAATCTGTAAGTGAAAAACAACTACATTAAAATGCTCAGGACTGTTTTCTGACATCGATGCATTCATGTTGGCTTCATTAGTTTTCGCCCTGAGTGGTAACAATGCTTTTGTTCTTTTCAGTGGATTTCTGACTGCGGCGTATCATTGCACGTGAAATGAATGCGGTGGCGTGTGAAGATTTGACCTTCTTGATGTTTGTCCCTGATTCACTGCAGCGGGATCCCAGGGGACACTGTCCATAATAAGTTTATCTTGTGAAACACCCAAACTTGTTTGGGGCCCCTTTGAGACCCACTGACAGTCAAATTCAATTAAAACACGATGCCAACATCCAGGCAAACACTCCCTACTACTCTCAGAGAAACGCCGGCTTTCAAAGTCAATTGTGTCCGATGTGAAGAGCCGGCCTTCATGTCCCGTCTGGAGCCCTTTCACGTGCTAAAATAAGAGTTTTCCCCTCTTTCCTCGAGTCGAGTCGACATGAGCAAAGTGAGCGCTGTGAAAGGCTCCGGAGAGGGCTTCCATTTGACGACTGGCAGCCTCAGGTCTTGTGTCTGTGTGACACTATGGGCCGCCACAAAAGCCCGTCCTTTCTCCCGCCGCAGAATAACACAGAGAAAAGAAAAGAGGTGGAGCGTTATGGGGAGGAGGAGGAAGAAGGGGGGGTGGGGGGGGTTTATGGGAAAGAAAGGGGGTCTGGCTTTTGAAACGGGCCCGGCCAGCACAGATGCACGGGGCAGGCGGATTAGGCTGCGGGTGTTGGTGATGTTCGCCCGGCTCCTCTCTCCCTCCGCCGTGGCCTTTTGTGGCTCCCAGCAGCCTCGGGGTGGTAAGCTGCCAGTCGGCGTGCCAGCGGGGCTCAATGCGCACCCCGACAATGGTGGTGCAACCGCTCACACGCACCCCCGACTCACCCCCTCTCACTCACTCAGAGTGCACACACGGGATGTGATGGGGAAGCTAATATCATCTGAGCGGGCGTCGCTCGATGGCAAGGTTTCTCATCAGGCGGAAATATCAGGAGAGAACTTTGCATAATTTCAAATGGTTACCTGGCAACTGGAGCTCTAACATTTAGTATTCGGGAGGGGGAACAAACTAAGACAAGCTATCAATATATGTTTATTATTAAAAGAGGGATGAATGTGAAAGAGAATGCAAAAGCAAAAGTTTCTGTGGGTTTCGAGACTTTCCAGACCAACTTCCAAATTGGTCATAAATCTGTGGCTCTTCACTCTGAGCTCCTCATGACTCATACTTTGTACAAATATTGTAGTTTTCCACAATTCTTTCAATAAGATTTATGGGTCCAAAAATCTCTGCAATATTGATTCATTTTCACTCAGACGAGGACCTGAGGTAGAATAGTTGACCGTCATTGGCTGAAATGGAAGCAAGATCTTCCCTGGCCTGAGTCGGCCTGTGAGCTGTGGGCACGAGGTGTTTATAGATGAATGAAGCATGTTCTCACTACCTCCTTTCACTTCTGTGAAATGTAGTGATTTGTGATGTACTTTTTTTTAGAGTGCAGTCACCTAAAGGTCTGTAGCTTACCAGGAGGCTTTGGGGGTGGGGGGGGGGGGGGTGCAATGGCTGCATGGAAGAGAATCTGCCCTAAATGATTCTGCCCTGTTGCACTTTGAGGGCAGAGCAGTGTTCGTGCATTAGGGGGCGCTGCCTTCCAGACTGAACTTCATTCGCAGTGCGCTGACATACTGTATACCAGCATCCATCTGTATCAGCTGATAAGGTCATGAGACAAAATTCCCAGATACATTGCCTGATGTAGAATGTTCAAAAACTAGATTTTTACTCATACCCATGTTTGTTAATTAAATGAAGACAGAAACCCACCTGTCCTCTTTTTTTTTTCTTTTAGCCCTGACAGTCTGGCAGTCATGCTACATTCGAATAGATAACGTTTTTGCCGCTCATCTCATTTTAATTCTAATTTTAGTTTGTTATTGCAGCAAAATGTGTCATGCATCTCTACAATCTATACAAAAACAGTCTTGGTGTATCACCCAATAACACTTATTCATAGGTTTATTACCTGCTCCCGCAGCTGTTTAAGAGCATAGTTTTAACCACCAATTGGAATAAACGTGATATAATGGTTTCAACTTGAACCTTGAGGAAAATCTGTGTGGGTCATTTGTATTATGTTGCACCAACTTCTCGGTTCTCACGCATTTGATGTCATGTCGCTGCAGTTACATCACTTCCTGTCTCTCCACACATCATCCTAATACATCACCCGGCGCTGAGAGTGGGAGAGAGAGAAGCACATATTCTCAAAGTGCATTGTGGAGAGGAATGCCATTGAATTTGGGTGTTTTTTCATGCGCCAGCCTCTTTTGTGTGTCGGCTAAGGAAGTCCATTGTGCGGGCAGACACCCTGAGAAAAGAGGCGAGCTTGGATCCGTTGTCTGCTGGTGCTTCTGCAGCGATCGGGCCCTAAAAAGACCTGAATGAAGCTCTGCCATCGGAAGCAGCCGCCCCGAACCGAGAGACAATGCCACTGGGGAACTTTGAAGACCGGCAACAATTAAAAATGCAGCTTCACTTTATTAATTATGCATTCATGCTTTTGTCTTTTTCTTTTTTTTTTTTTTTCTTGGGTGGGGAGAATGGAGGGGCTGCGAGATTCAACAGGTCTAAAGCAGAGAGGGAGAGAGACAGATTACACTGATGAACAACACATGCAAATGCTGCAGTGAATCCTGCCATTGGACATTTTTTATGGGAAATTTCAAAACACCCAGTAAAATCTAGCTTTTCCTCAAAAGGAAATGACAAACCAATCCCAATTCAAGAGAAATGCTCTGAAAATCTCTTTCATCTTGCACGGCATGTTGCTAGGAAACTTGGAAGTTACAGCTCAGAGCTGCACTCTGCGGACACTTTTTCTTTAAGGCCTTTCTCCTCTCTGGTCCCTTGCTTGCAGGCAGGACACACATAAAGCAGCTCCCTGGAGGCATTGAGGTGAATTTCTGCTGGCCGGCGGCTCTGTCAGGTGGCTCTGTTGTGCTCCGGGTCGCCAGCAAACAGCTCCCTTTGCAGCAGTGGGAAGGTTTATTCAGAAAAAGCCAACACCGCTTTGAAAAATGGCTCTGTTTGGGGGGAATTTGTGCTTTATTTACAACTGACTCTTTTACGCCGCAGACAGGAGGTTATTGATGATATCTGTGATGTTCAAAGACACTTTTGGTCACATGTCTTTGGTAGTTTTGATAAACTGCAGAGAATTATCCAATGCGCATCTCATCAATCTCTCATCAATCTCTGATTTTTTACACTCATCAATGTCGACGCTTGGTTTGCATCTGCGTTCCCGATAAAAATGATCTTGGCGCTTGTTTGCAAATGCTGTGTCCTCAGGAATTAGAATAGTAGAATTTTCCCAAATTTTAATGGGTTTCTCTGTCACCATTATTCTGCCAAGTTATGGAAATCAACTTGCTACTTAAGGAATAATGTCACTGAGAGAAGCAAATCTGGGAAGTTCGGGTCTCCATTGTGTTCTATTTGAAATAATGATCTGTCCCTTAATATGTCCATGCTCCTCCATCAGATTTTCCCCAGCAATTTTGAGGTTATTGAGTCATCATTCAGACAAATGCACTCAAAAAAAATTGGGGGGGTCAGCCAGAGGTCGATTGGTATGTTTTTTGCTCCTCCATCTTTGCGACTTCAGCCTTTGTGCACCCACATAACCACGTTCGCTCCACTCATCTGAATACAACTCGGCAGGAAGTGCAGAGCGGGAAACACTAAACGGGTCTGTGTGTCACGAGCAGAAAAAGTGCCAGAGATCGATTGCGATCCGCTTTTGGAGCCTCGTGGAAGCAGTAAACAAACGTCTGGCAAACGCAGAAGTGGAGCAGGAGTGAGGCCAACAGTCAGGTGGGCGAAGCTGGAAGATTTCTGATTCAGTGACTGCTTTTCTTTGTATTGTCTGCCAGTGTTGCAGTGGAGACCGCACAAACCGACAGCAATACTTTACCAAGATCACAGGGAACCAACACAAGACCAAGACCTTGTGCATCAAAAACAGATTCTCACAAAGCAGAACAGAGAATTAAAGAGAGACAGAGGACATAATTTAACAGTAACAAGAAGAGACTGTGCATTATTATTATTGAAGCAGCAGCAAATGTATTTAATGTTTATCGTCTTCAAAATAGGTCTTTTTCTCAACTTGACAAACCTGAGTACATGTTGTTTGATACATTGGCAGCTATTTTTACTCATTTTAAGCATGTTTGTTGTGTTTTGTTTATTTCCCAAAATCAGATGTGGATTTGTCAAGTGAATGTGGCTTCTAAGTTCGACTGAAATCAGACGAACATATTTAATAAGAAAGCAGAGGCTGCAACTTGGGGAAAATAATAACTACATAGTATTAACTATATAGTATTAAAAGTTGTTTCAACTCAAATGG
>CAESWR010001445.1:461169-473736 GCA_903171835.1 Mullus surmuletus | reverse complement strand
AAACTGGTCATGAATCATGCAGAAGTTGTGGAAACCTGTAAAAAGCTACATGCATACGTTCTCCTCGATTCACATTATTTTCCTCTGTCTCTTCACTAAATCAAATAACCCTTTCTGGGCTCAGTTCGTCTGTATGGGTCTTTTCTGTGGCTGTAATCATCGCCCAGGGTTGTCAAGATGCAAACAAAAGTGTAGGATGGACAAGTGAATGCGCGAGATTTGCTTTATAGAAAGGAGTCCTTACGAACTAGTCGACAGGACTGACCCAGCCTCGGCTGAAGCGAGAGGTAAGGTGCAAGCTCCAACAAAACAGCCTCCCAGTCAAGGTAAATCTGTATGCTTTCTGCTCATCTCATGATAAAGAGAGGATTTCACGGCAGCTTCTCGGTGAGGTCAGGTTCAGCAGTCGGATTTTCATTTTATTGTGATACAAAGTTGTAATTATGCAGCTTGATTGACTTCAGCTCTGCTTTGATTGTGTGCCGCTGCGGTCTGATGAATGTGTTCTTCTTTGATCTGTGATGGACCATTGATGGCGTGATGATGGTGTTTCGCTCGAGTGGTTTTCGGCAGGTGGCTTGAGTGTGACAAGTTATGTGATTGTGCGGTAGGTGGTTGAATGTGGTATATTGTTGGGGTTTTTTTTAAGTTCTTCGACAGAAGGAAGGAAATGTGAGAATGTTTTATCTCAAACGGATGAAGGAAGCTGGTCCGAGGGCAGAAATAAGCTCATGGATTTGATTAAACCTGCCCTCATTTAAGTTTGTGCTTTTTACCCATTAAACACTTTGCTATTTGATCTCAAGGTGGTTTCACCAAAGGGTCAATTAATACTCCACAAAATGACTAATGCTGCACTGATAAGCAGGATTGCTGTCTAATTTATTTTCAAGGGCAGTGACACCATACGGTCAAAATGAAAGCCTGGAATAAATTTATCTCAATGTAATAAAATCAACTAGATTTAGGTGAATGAAATAAGGTTTTTAATAAGAAATGTATGTTTTGGGTCAGAGCAGAGCGTGGTTTATTTTGATATATTCAATACTGCTGTTCCTACTCATATCACTAATATGCATTAGTTATACACACTGCACACTCGATAGACTTATGTAGCGTCAGTTCTTTTTATAGAATTACCAAATTAAAAAAAGGAGCTTGTTTGTTGACAGAAACTGTGACATTATGATTACTTCATGCATCCTCATTGTTTTTTTACTTGAAATATTATCACCCAATTCACCTGTCTTTTTTTTTTTAAATTAGTTTTCCCAATTTCTTCACCTCAGTGACTCTAATACATTGTTGTAGGTTTAAAAATACAAAAATACAAAGAAAATTGACTTCAATGATAAAAAACAACAACAACTTTTCTTAGTACATTGTGATTGTCAGATCCAGGAGTGGAAACGCGAAGGTCTTTAAATGTAATTAACAATCAACAATGAGAAGAAATGCACATTTAATCCAACCAGAAAAATGCATCAATTACAGCATTAGTATAATGAATTCCAGTCAGGATAAAAGGAAAAGGGTGACAATAATGATGTGGTTATACTGTGATATTGTATCTGATGTGAGAAGTGTGCGAAAATCCTCTAAAAGGCTAAACGCGGAATAAGAAGATTTTTTTACAATCAGAGCAGCTTTGACTTTAGAGCAAACGGTGAAAAGGTGAACCTACAATCCTCTGTTCATTCTGATTTATAATCACTATCCTCTGTCGCCTCTGCAGATGCCAGTAACAGCAGCCACGAGTCGAGGGTGGGCTCGATCCGAGAAAGGGAGAGGAAAGCCGTGGTCCCCCTGGCCGTCATCTCCACCCTCACCGTCCTCAGCCTCATCGTCCTCATCGGCATCCTGGTCTACTGGAGGTCAGAGTCCCCACTAGTGTGTCAAATTTGTAAGGTGTTTAATCACTTTGATTGTTCTGGCCAGCAGAGGGCAGCAGAAGACATCAACTACATACAGAGGGCAGCCTCCACATATTTTCTCAGGAGAGGCATTGGCTGGCACACACTAACTTGAAAGACTGATTTTCAGTGGAATTTGGGACAAAGTGGCCATTTGAAGAGCTGCTGTTTTTGGCGGTCGAGCGATGGCTTTATCCATCTGAAATGTTTTACTTTTGGCCATCAAGTGGAGCCAAACACACCCTGCATGAGGGTGAACAGCCATATTTGGGTGACAAAAAGGCGATGCAAGTAGGATGTGGAGTGAAATGATGGAGATTTAGATCAGCATTGAAGGATTTATGGACTTATTTTGGGGTCTAGACCGCATTTTTTATACGTTTACTCATCCCAGTCTGACTTGACTCGCCTAATCTCATTATACTCTCACACAGTTTGTCAAGTGTGTGTGTGAGTAGCGCAGAGTCCTGGCAAGTGTCTTAGTATTAGTATGGAAAAATCCGTTTAATATCTTCCAAAAAGATGATGATGCTTTACCTCACACACACACACACACACACACGTCTCCCCACCACCTCTATCGTGTTCTTAAACCCCTTTATATCCCATTTAGTAAGGGTGGGTTTGGGGGGGGGGTTGGGGGGGGGTTGGGGCAGAGGAATCTCACATTTGTCTGCCTAGATTAATCTCTCCAAACACAAGATCAATCTTGATTTTACATTGTGCTGCGTGCTTTTGTTTGTGTGTGTATTTGTGTGTGTTTGCTCACCAACAGCCCCTTGACTAGCAATGCCTCCTGTGTTGCATCATCGAGAGCGAATGGAGCTTTTCAGGCGCCGCCACAGTGTTTTTTGATTCTTCTCTGTTGACCTTGAGAGATGCTGTTTTCGTTTTTATTGAGACGTATGAAATACCAGATATGGAGCTGACAAAAGCCTCATTGAGAATAGTTTCAAAGTAATTTTCCGTGCCCTCCGTGTCTTTTCATCTCGCTTTATAAACATATGTTGCGTGATGGAAAAAGCATAGCTTCCCACTCAGGCCGTGAAATAACCAACTTCTGAAATCCAATCAAGAACACATTGTCAAACACAGTGTAAACATTATTTGTGCTTTTTTTTCTATAAACTGCACATTTCTCATCTACCATGTCGAAAAGGCAACACACTGTCCATGTTTTGCACTTTGCCAGTTGTTGTATCAGGAAGATTGAGGAGTGGTAAACCGGTTATAATCTGAGGCCCCGTGGGATTAATCCTCTGGTGAAGGTTGTATTTCAGCCGCGGCTCGACGAGTGTCCACCCCGGCTCAAGGGGTCCAGAGAGGGCCGGGGATGGAAAAGGACATCTGCCTGATTATGTCAGACAGAAGGAATCGTGTCAGCGTCTTGTAGGGCGAGACGTGGGAGGCCAAACAGCGTTAATCCCGCTGGCGTTATGCCCTTTTTCACTACGGCGGGACAGCACGGTGCTCATTTGGACACTTGCTGCTGTACATTTGAGGTCAAGCAGTTTGAGGAGGGCTGTGGCCGACCGCACACGTCCTCCGACGGGCTTGGAGATAAACGACAAATTAGCGGGCAGCGATTTTTGGGATGTCTGGTTGACTGACAACCTTTTTAGAAAATAATCCAAAAAAGGGCCCAAGTGCGATGAGAGACTGAGACAAACAAAAGCAGAATGAATAGACAAACACGTATTAACATTGATTGGATCTTTTCATCAATGAAGATAATGGCTTTCCTCATGTAATGTCAAACATTTATTGGATTTCGAGGGTTTTATCCCTTCAATGATTTGCTTTGTCTGACTGTTATTAAAAACAACCAACAGAATCACTTAGAACAAAAGCTGGTCATGGTCAGTCATTCAAGGTTGGGAAGATAAAAGATGATGCTCAAGTTGTTTTTTTGATTTATTTATTTATTTTTACCATTTACATGTAATATCCGGCACATCGGCTCTCAGTTGTCAGTGTTTGAGACGTTTCCATTTATTTTTCAAATCACAATGTCATTCTCAGCTCAGCCATTTTTTTATTTGTTTTTATTTTTTAATGTTCCACTGTCTGTACGCAATAATCCCTGATGCCCATTTTTGGCGGAGACAACACAGGTTCATCAGAGGCGATCTCATCCAGTTAAAAACTTGTCAAGGATTAGTGGAACATCTTTTTTTTCCTGCATTTTGGAAAGATTACCGCCCAAAATCTGGGTTTACACTGTGTCAAATGTCCGCCAGTGAAATGCGCCAATAATGGCGATTTGTCTTCCGTGTCACCGTCTTTTATTTATGACGGATTTTTGTTGTGATTTGAATGCTTATTTTCCATGTACACTGTGAAAATATGAGAGAACGAACGTCAGGCAGCTCTGTTGATGTCTTGCAACAAAGCATCGCTTGAGTGTCTTCGGAAATGATGACATTTTTATGTTTGACTGCAGGACGTGTTTCCAGACGGCTCATTTCTACATTGATGACAGCTCGTCGCCCAGAGTCATCGCGGTGCCATCTACGGCTGCTCTGACATCTGGTAAAACACATAAACAGACGCACAGTTCTGCTACAATACCTTTATGGAAATATTATCCAGAGACTTTGGTGAGGATTCGACACCCTCATCATATCTCACTACTCTTCAGTATCCTAGAATTTCCCCAAAAATCCCAACCATGTTCCCTTTGGGAAAGTTTGTTAACTTTTGCATCATATTTGTGCTTTCAAAATGTCCTCAGCAAAAATGTTTCCCCCATGAAATGTCTTTGATCCCCAAAAAGATCATTAAGTTTCCCTGATATTTTCCCCTTCCTAACTATGGTCTCACCACGTTCCATAAAAACGTCTTGCCTTCTATTTATTTTCCCCTTGGTTACGTCCTAGATGAACAGACGGCCTTTCTGGCGAAGGAGTTTGTCAAACATGTCTCTGGACTTCACGAAAACAACGGCTTTCAGCAAGAGTTTGAGGTACAAACGTTGCCCCGCCCGCCGCCTGAACTGGTGTGATGACACACAGTCGCAAATGTCTTAACCCAGCAGTGTGTGTGATGTTTGTGGTGTTGTTGCATGCACGCTGCATGACAGAGAGTCACCCGTTTCATCATTGGGTCAAGCAGTTTGATGGTGGTATTGAGTGTGAGACACGGGCTGACCGCTTTCAGATCATCTAAATGACAATAACAATCAGCATAATTAAGTGTTCTCACGGTTCTCTGTGACATAATGGCACAAAAGTCAATTGGAAGTTAAATGTCGCAGCCCCGGTTCAGCTCCGCTTGAAGAGCCTTCATTCATCGATGTGAGCAGCATGTCAGCTTGTCTTTTACCTGTTGACCTTCTTTGGAGCGGGCTTCAGACCTCAAAGGCAGCGTGACCTCAGTCACTTGATGAATCAAAGCTCAGCGTAGTTTTATGTGGAACCTGCCACTGAAGGAGAAATCACCATAAAGACACAAAGCCACGGTGGGAACATGCGAGTGGCTGGTTTTTGCATTTGCTTCCACTCGAAGCTATTACTAAGATACAAACAATATGATGTCTGTATCTTAGTAATAGCACTGAAGGTGCTGCTTCTCCCTTCAAAACCAGTTCAAATTTGTCAGGACAGCAAAGGATGGGCATCACGCTTCATATTCTCAAATTCAATCATTGGTCATTGATGGATAAAGTGATCATTTATCATCCCAAAGTAAGACAACCAAAGACATAACAAAGTATAACGAAAAATTGGGTAAGTGACCAAAAAAAGTTATCAAAATGGCTTCATCTCAGCCTCAAAAACTAAGAAAAGAGAAATAATTAACATGATCCAATTAATACAAAAATAAATTCTTATTTCCCATGTTGATTTCTCCCAGTGTATACAGTAGCATGAGCTTGATGAACACTTGTGGAGTTGATTCTTGTGTGTCGTCTTGTAATTTGTATTTTTGCACCTCTTTGGTTGACTGTGTTGTCACGGAAACATCCTGGCTGCCTGCTGCATCCTCACCCTCGTCATTAGATACTGAAGGAGAGTTACGAGGTAAGACGCTCTCCTCCTGTCGCCCACACTCGCTGGCCGACGCTGCTGCACATGAAGCTGTTGTCGTTGTTACTGTTGTTGTTTTTGTGTGTGGATGCTCAAGGCATGTCTGCTGTGTGACACCAGTGCATGAGACACTGAAATCAATTATTTATGCAAGAAGATTACCAGAGAAACGGAAGGAAACGCCAACGACCCCAATATAAACAAAGAAATAAATTGTGATGATCTTAAGAAGCAAAAAGCAGCAACCACATTATGAGCTCAGCATAGCATAGCACAGTATCGGATTATATCGGCCTGCATCTAAAATTTCCGATATAACTCCGATACAAGCAGTCCAGATTCTGCTGCAGCACTTCTAGGATTTATTGAGGTGTTTTTTCAGGGTCTTTTTATTTATTATATTCAACTGTAGAATATTCTTTCGTTCAAGGTATAAATGTATATGTAACCCATTGGTTAATAATAAATGGGTTTTGTCATACCTACTGTTTTTGACTATTGTTGTAAGTTAAGTAAATTATTGTAAGTAATAAAAGTATGTATGATTCGTGCTGATATCGTATTGGATCAATATAATATCGCTATCGGCCAGTACTGTCGGTCTCATATCAGAAGTGAAAAAGTTGTATCGGGACACCTCTAACCGAAAGAGTGAAACCCCATTGCACAACCATTTAGGTGACTCGCATCATGACAAGTAAGAACTTTGGCACTGTCATTTCGCTCATTTTATGACCAGACAAAAAAAAAAAAACTTCATTGAACTTAAGAGCGAGTGAGTATCAATTTTCTTTTCCACATCAAGGCCAAACAGTAATTAACTGTGTTTTTGTTCATGTTGAACCAAGCTTTAAACCTGTATTTCAGTCGCGCTGGAAGTAATCACAGTGCTTTTCACGCGCTGTAAACATCTAACGCTGGGTGTGTGTTTAGGAGGTGCAGGTGTGCACCGTCGACATGGCGATGACCACGGACAGCTCCAACCACCCTGACAACAAGACCAAAAACAGATACAGCAACATCATGGCCTGTGAGTGTCAGAAACGCAGTGTGTGTGAATGAAAGGGAGTTGTTTTTAGCTTTTAGCCTCTTGTATACAAAAAAACACAAGTTCAGAGCGGCAAGGACAGATGCGAAAAATGCACCAAGAGTTTGTTTCGCTCTTGGTGCAACAGAATGTGCATCAATGGAGTGAAGTTTGTTTTGATTATCACAATAAATTGATCAGATTCAAAGCCTCCATCTGTCAAGTGTTGAAATTTAGCCTTTGAAACTGTGTTCCATCGCATCCTTTGAGGGGAAATAGAGGTTGTTTTTTTTTATGCTGATGTCCTCTAATGTGGCTTTTTGTCTCCAACCCAGACGACCACAGCCGAGTGCGACTCTCCCCACAAGCAGACAAGGATGGCAAGACAAGAGACTACATTAATGCAAACTATGTCGATGTAAGAAATCGTGCTCCGAAAAAGCTATTCACTGTCATTTTGAAGGTTTATACAACAAAGGGGGGGGCTTTGATCTTTTACCTTGATGCGAAGCTGAGCAAAAGCAGTCAAAACATGGTTTTTTTTTGTTGTTTTTGGGGGGATTTACACAGTTTTATTCTCAGAGCCACTCAACATTCCCCACTGTCCTCCATGCTGACACCCCCCTCCCCAACCCTCTCCTACCCGCGTGTTTCTGAACCTATTCACGAGGCATGCCACTGGAGCTGGGGACCCGCACGGCTTCCCATTATACCCGTCCCTGTTGTTAGAGGCCGAGGTGACATGAAAAACATGTTGAAGTCACGGCCCGAGTGGAGAGCTGAAACACAGGTTACAAAGTTGGAAAAAGCACATTGAGGATCTCTCCGGCTCGTACTTTTGTCTGAGTCTTCCAGTGCCGAGGCAACTTCACGCTGTCAGTCATGTGAAGGTTACCGAGCTGTTAAAGTGTCCGCCGAGAACGTGGCACTCTCCCTCCGGCACAGGTCTTAACTAAACCGAATCTTTTCAGGCTCCCCTTGGCATTTGAATTTACAGTTTCGTGTCCCTTTTATTTGACTTGTCCATTTATTTTCACAGGCGCAGAGTCTCAGTCTTTTTTTTTTTTTTCAGGTCTGATTTTGTTCTTACACGATTGAAGATGAAATAGTACTTTAAAATCAAGTGTTCAGGGCTGTGTGAATCTCTTGGGGAATTATTTTGCATGGTTTTCTCATCAACTGAAATACAAATAATGTTTGATATGAACGTTCAACATTATATATTGTGGAAAATGATGAGCCTCTGGCATGCACACTCAGTCAATCTTCATTATATTCCAATCTCTTCATTTTATTGCCTAAAGAATGGTAGAGTGCGCCACATTTACGAAGCACTTTTCGAGGCGACAACCACTGAAAACACTTCACAGCACTTACGTGCCGATTTATGTACGATAATATAGTAAACTATTTCCCCTAATTCAAATATTTGAATGATTCAACTTTAGGTTCAGAGCAGCATAAAATGGATTACATATGCCAATAATATCTTTCAGTCCCTACATTTTCTTTCTAAATTCATGAATTACTATTGACTCCTTTGTTAAATCAACTCAAAGGAGGAAATAGAATAGCTGATCCGTCAGCTCCCGATTTTCCGCCGATTCCAAGGCCAGTCGCTTTTTTTATTATTGGCAAATACTGCAACTAAAACACAACCATGCTGTGTTTTCATCATTCAATTATCCCTGCTATTAGAAATATGCAAAAAAGGCCTTCTCAAATTAACCACTCCACCTTCTCTACATGGGAATTCAACGGTCTCCGACTTGTGTTTCCGATATAATTATTAAATGTAAAAGCATGTGTTGCAAACATTGCAATTGCATCATGTGCATCATCATTTTTCTTCCCTCAGGGTTTTAAGACAACAAGGTCGTACATCGCGGCTCAAGGTCCTCTGAGGTCGAGCACCGAGGACTTCTGGAGGATGGTTTGGGAGCAAAACGTCGGCGTTGTCGTAATGATCACCAACCTGGTGGAGAAAGGACGAGTGAGTGCTTCAGTTACTCACTCATCACCTCGACAAACTTTACTGATGCATGTTTGATCAAATGATCTTAGAATAGAACAACCTTATTAGGTAATTTTTATACTGAAGAGTGAGATTTTTCTCTTTTTTTCGCCCCAACTTTACAACTTTTAAATAAGATAGGTGGAGACGATAAAGAGCTACACAAGAAGACATCATAATATAATCATGTCATCATTAATATTATTCTTGGAAACACAGAGTTTGAAATAAAGTCTTCACTGTGTGTTTTCACCCCTCAGAGGAAGTGTGACCAGTATTGGCCGGCGGAGGTGCAGGAGGAGTACGGCAACTTACTGGTGACGGTAAAGAGCAGTCGAGCGCTGGCTTACTACACTCAGAGGACCTTCACCATCAGGAACACGCAAACAAAAAAGGTCAGAGAAACGACGTGCAAACCCGCTCACGGTGAGGTTTCTATTCAAACCTCACTCCTTTCTATCATTTGTCAAGGACAGAAAGGCAGATGAGTAGTTGCGGTTTATTAGCGGTAAAGTCTTTGCTCCTGAAATTTGCAAAGTATAGATAGTGTACATTCCTACCTTGGTTTGGTTATTACTGAAAAAGAACCTTGGGACAACTTCACAACCACTTTGAACAAAATTCCAGAAATATCATCAAAACTAGGATATGCGTCTAACTAATATTGAGCGTGTCCCCTCTTCCTTTGTTGGGTAACAACAAAATAGGTATTTAAACTCACCCTTGGCTGGAAAATTCTCAAATGTCTTATGATGCCTTCAGTCAACTTCAGCATCATTAAAACCGGTTGTCTGGTACTTTTAGAGTACATTTTTTTTACCAATATTACTTTAATATTTAATGTTTCATTTTCTTATTACACATCTTTCAATATTATTTTTCTAGTGATTCTTAGTGACTTTTAATTGGGTTTCTAATTTTCATAATTTCTTCATAAATGTTGCAATTTCGCCAGTTTTTTTAGTTTTGCTCATTTTTAACTTTCATCCTTCTTTGGGATGGGCTCAGCGCCGCTTGATGCGCATGTTCTCATGGTCCTAATTTCCACATGTCGTACAGGGGGGCTTACATGGCTTTACCTTCTACTCTGTAAATCTTTATAATCTGGAAAGCAGCTTGAAAAGCGCAGTATGAATAAAATAATTATTTTAACAGAGCAGTGACAGGAAATCAAACTGTCCCACACGGCAACATCGCTGAATGCCACATCTTTAATGTATCGGTTATACCGAAAGGTAAATGAATTATTACTTTTGAGACTTTAACTCTTAGAGAATTCCTGGGGACATTATTTGTCCAGATGTTTATCATTTATCTTTCAGGCTGAAGCTTATTAACAAGTCTGAAAGTTAAAAAAAAAAAAATTCTATTTTACAGCAGTCTTTTGGAAGGAGATGCTTTTTGCCCCCAGAAACTAATAAGAGAGTTTGCTATAAAAATCTGTCACTGCAGAAAAAATAATATTGTCTCAAAATCAGTATTGCTGCTAGTCATTGTCCCATCTGAAGCTCTAATAAACTTCTCCTTAAATTGCATTTTATAGAAATTATTTGAGTTTTAGTATTTTTTCGATTAAAATACTGTAAAGTTATGTCAACAAACTGGCATTTAGAGGGTTAAAATCCCCCCAAAATAATTGATATTTCATTTATAAATTTCAGGCTGAAGTTGATTAAAAAGACTGACTCCTTTAAAGTTGAAAAAAATACCACGTATTTTTACAGCAGTTTTTAGGGAAGGGACATTTTTCATTCTGATGGACAATTGACATTGTTTTTTAAGGAACTCTTTAGGGTTAAATTAACCCCGTTTGTTTCCTATTCTCCTTCCGCAGGCTTCTCAGAAGGGGCAGAGCAACGAGCGCACAGTGATACAGTACCACTACACCCAGTGGCCCGACATGGGCGTCCCGGAGTTCGCACTGCCGCTGCTCAGCTTCGTCCGCAAGTCGTCCAAAGCCAGAACGGCCAACACGGGTCCCATGGTGGTGCACTGCAGGTACGGCCTCCAAACCACACGGCGGGGGTTTCACTTCTATAATCTCACCTGCGTTCACTCTGTCTCGTCTGCGCTCTGGTTTCCGTGCAGTGCCGGCGTGGGCCGGACGGGGACCTACATCGTCCTGGACAGCATGCTGAAGCAGATGAAGAGCGAGGGCACGGTCAACATCACAGGCTTCCTGAAACACATCAGAACACAGAGGAACTACCTGGTTCAGACCGAGGTCAGAGGTCACGCTTGTGTTGTACAGGTTTTTTCGGTTGGATTGCAAAATAAAAACAAGCAGACAAATCACACCACGTCGCCGTGTCTCCTCTGTGCAGGAACAGTATGTTTTTATCCACGATGCTTTGGTGGAAGCCATCTTGTCCGGAGAGACAGAGGTGGCGGCAGCTCACCTGCACAGGTACGTGGACGAGCTGCTCACCCCGGGGCATGCTGGGAGGACGCGCCTGGAAAAGCAGTTCAAGGTGAGCTGCACATCATACATTCCTGTGCGATTAGTAGAGTAGAAACTAGGAGTGAGTACGAAGAAACTTAATTTTAAATGCACTTTTCTCTGATTTGCAAACGCAATTGAACAAATTTTGGCACTAATCAACACTGGCAGTCATTTTTTTTCTCTTAACTTTTTCATGTCACTGCTGGCTGTTGGCCACACTTGCAGGAAATGCTCTGGTACACACAGTCAACTTATTTTCAAATATTTAAATGAACTCTTGGTGAAAAATAAAAACATGAAAAGATGGACTTGTTGGTATCCTTACTGCATGATTTAAAAGACAAAGAATAAGCTTAGCGCTCTGGTTGACATAAAATAAGGAGGGGAACCATTATTTGCAGCCACCAAGTAAAAATAAAAAAAATAAAAAGTTCAGCAGCGATGTCATCGCTACATGCAGTTGTGTTTAGGGGATTCAGTGGAGTCGTCATTAAAATACTAGACTTTGCTGCTCGATGACCGGAGCTCCACAGACGGATTCACTTCAATCTTTGGTCCTCTCCCGCAGCTCGTGTGTCACTCCGGAGTGAAGCAGCGCGACCACTCCGCAGCCCTGCACGACTCCAACCGCAACAAGAACAGAAGCTGCTCGGCGATACCTGGTGAGGCTGAGAGAGCTCTTACAAAAAAACAACAACATTCTACTGCATTCAAAGTACCAGAAAACTAATGATGGCAATGTTCAATCCTTGGACAGAAATCCATATTATTGACCACAGTGTGAAAATAATGGAACTCTCTGACATTTTATTACCAATATCTAACTTTTGGCAAGCCAACTACAATAGAATAGAATAGTTCCTTATTATTATGGGGAAATTACCGTGTCCCATTAGCATATACATATAGAAAGATGAGCAATTGATAGAAAGATAGGGGACATATGTAGTATCCGATAAGAAATAAGTACGATAAAAAATAAAAAAAAGATGTTACAAATACTATGTATTGACAAATACTGTACTGAACATGAATGTTGTACGTACATGGATGAATAATTGGCCCTGATGACTATTTCACATGAAAAATATTTTTTTTTTTTACACTTTTCAACTTTTTTTTCACAGTTGAGAGGTCGCGAG
>CAESWR010001445.1:360476-387968 GCA_903171835.1 Mullus surmuletus | reverse complement strand
CCTGGCCAGAGTAAGCAACCACACCGGCACTTAAGCTACTCAAGCTCCAGAAAGCTAATTTAAAGGGAATGTCCACTTTTTTCTTCAAGTGGGTGTGCATAGGTTTAAGTCCATCCAGTTCGTGTGTCACCTCCATATCTGTTCACAACAGCAGAGAGCTCATACTGCAGATATTATACTGGGAGGGGGGTCATGGGGGGGGGGTCAAACTTATGCTCCCCCACTTGGAAAAAAAAGTGGGCTATCTGTTTAATGCACAAAACTGTGACTTGCAAAGTCTGAATGATTGTTTATGCAGTGTTTCCTAAATCTCTCCCGTGATGGTCAGTGCACAATGAGCATCACCCAGATTGATTTTTATAGATACACATATTAAATAGAAAAAAAAAACAAAAAACAGGCCGAACTTTCAAGCAAAGAAATGAAATCAATGTCAACCAGGGAATTCTTTTAAGAAATTGCATTTTTGGTGTGCTATTTGATCAAATCTGTACATTTCAGTTTATTACATAGAAGCTTTTTTAAGTCAATACCTTTTATTTAATCAGACTTGGATGATTGTAATTTTCCTTTGACTCACCTTAATGAATTGTCCTTGGAGCATTTATTTAGCACTTGCAATGCAGCTTTTAAGCTCACGCCTACTGCAGTTTTTACAGCTCTAAATGCTCACTTGCAGATTCTGTTGAGACTTAAATTGTATCATGAACCCTCTGCCCCCTCACACACTATCTTACAATGCCCTAAAATGTCTTCCTTTGCTGTGTCCTTCACTGCTGGACTTCCTGTTTTGCTCTTCATCTGCTATTTATGTTTCTGTTCATTTGGCCATGAAGCACTTGGTGATTCCCATCTGTGATAATACACCAACATTCCGTTCATAAGAGAGAGAAGTAGCTTGTCGTTTAAAAAACAAAAATAAATCAGACTTACAGTCAGTTCGTAGGAAGTTATTGTGGAGCTGGAATAGAGGGAAACTGTCCCAGGAGTCCATGGGCTGGACCTGCAGAGCAGCGTCCATGTCTGCTTTGTACAGGGACAGAAATGTCTCGGCGTGTTCGGCCATCAGTTCCGGCCACCACGAAAACGCCTGGCGAAGAGAGAGAGGAAACAAAACTATGTCAGAGAATAAAAAAAAGTTCCACCAAGATACAGGTCACGGCCAGCCGTTTGAGATGGCTGTAGATTCTATTGTCACCCTTATTTTTCTCCCCTTTCTCTTGCGTCTTTCGTTTCACTTGGGCAAGCTTGAGTGTAATTGAAGATTTTCAAATCTGGAGAATGTTAAAAGCTTCATCCTCTGGACTGAAGGGAGAGTTCAATTCACAAACTACTTTTCAAGACGAATTTTGCTTGTAATTTTCTTGTCCTTTCAAGGTATTAGCCACAGTTTTGAGATTTGCTGCTGCTGTTTACAAAGAAAAACAAAAGGGTGTATAACTTGGAAACCAGCCTGACTTAAACGACTTTCCTTGTGACTTTTATTTTATTCATATACAGTAAATACATTCATGTCTGATCTCAGGAAAAATGGTTCAACATGTAAAAAAGCACACAAATGACAGCAAAAAAGCCACAGTGATAAGGGACATGTTCCTTGTCGTATGACGCATGAACAACCATGCTTCAGCCATCGTATAAGGCTTATATGATGGCTGAAGCATGGTTGTTCATGCACATCGCTTATACTATAAGCGATGTGAGTGCAGGCCAGTGGGAGATGGGAGGGAGGGCACGGAGGCTTCAGCCCCATACTAGGTCACGACTGGGCCCAAAAAAAAAATACTTGGAGGGGCCCAGATGAAGTGGAACGAGCCGCCTTAGGAAATCAGGTCAGCAGAATTGGTGACCTCATCAACGTGCTTTTATCAGAGAGCTGATTTGACTTGAGATCGATGATCTTATGGTCTGTAAAACTCCTTTTTAAGCATACTGACATACTAACCACATGGCATTGTTGTAATATTCTAAAGATGAATGTGTGCATACATGAATTTTTGACTAAACTTGATATTAAATTAATTTTTTCTGTGAATTGTGTCAAAAAGACACATTAAATGTGCTTTGCTTCAGCATTGTCAAAACATTACAAAAGAATATTTCTATAGATGAGGGAATACATTGAATAGTCCTGCTGACAAAACAATCCCCATCTGATAAAAGAAATTTGACCTTCAGACATTTATATAAACTCAGACGATACACGATTTTCAGCTGCTGTGGTAATTGTTCCATTTTGAACTGTAACAGAGGGGGGAAAGCGCAGAGGAGCCATTGTAACGGCAAACCTCTGATTGGCTAATGAGGATATTCATAGTCTGCAGGGCATTTGGACTGTGCTGCTCTCTGGCATTCATGGAACTCGCACAGAACAAGGACGGAGCAAGGCTTTGCCAACATGGCTGCCTCACATAGGAAACTCTCCCAAAATTGCAGCAACAACTATTTCACCTTCGCCGAGTGTTTGGTATATACACCTGTTGCAGCATTTTCACAAAAATCAATGACAGAACTTGCGACAAAGGCTGTGGGAATGCTTGCACGTATGTTCGCAAGATGCTGAAGGCGTTAAAGTGTACAGGTTACGTCTATTTTCCAGGGGTCAATAAGTGATTTTGTTTGGGGATGAAGTTTGGAAATGGTGTGTTTTGACATTTTATTTCCAATGAGGTCTGGCGATGTTAAAATTCACATAAAGCCATCTATTATGGTTGCATAAAATGGATTTGACATTTTTATCTATTTCATACCATTTATAATGACGATCTCGAAACATCAACAACAAAATCAAGCCCTTTTTACACAAAATGTATAAACATTTGGCCGAGGAATGAATGGGTTGGCATGTCACGCCAACTTTAGCAATGCCAAACACTGCTTGTTTGCATAAATTCCAAGGCCACTGGTTGGATTTCACTTGTCCACTTAGCAAAAAACAGTCTCGATTTTCGCTTAACAACAACGGTAGCTGCAAAACCCACCAGCCACAAAAAACACCAATTCAACCTCTTTGCTTGGCATTCTCACATGAGTAAGACTTTACATGAAAACTATGTATTGATGGCTAAAAGATCCCTGAGAGAAAAGTGCAACCAGCCTTGAATCACACATCACACTTTGATGCGCTCAGGTCGTTATTTGTGTACAATGGAGGCAAAAGAGGCAGAGATGTCAGAGCGGGAAAAGAATGAGGACACACTGGCAGCTCTATCTCATAGCCTTGCAGGACTACTCTTCAGGCCTCTCAAACGCACCTTTTCAGTTTCCTTTTACTGACTTAAAAAAAAAAAAAGTCTCAGGATTACCCAACGCTTTAAACTCTTTCATCTCGAAACATCTTTTTCAATAACAGGTGCTTGTAAGTAAATCCTGCCATCGCCCCACTCCGCTAGAGACACTGGAGAGAAAGATGGCGGCATCAGCGGAAGTTTCAAATAAGGGAGGGATACGGGGGGGATGACAGGAAAGGGAAGGAATGAAGGGGCGACAAAGGTGAAAATTAAAAAGGGGAAGTCAAAGGGAAAACTGTATTACAGAAAGAAAGATGAGCAACATGGATGAATTTGTGACAATGGTCTCGGAGATCGGTCTGTCAGTTTCTCGAAAATCCCTTTAATCACTGACATTGCTACAAAAGAGATACAAATCTATCAAGCCAAGGGCGTTCATGCCAAGCAAAAATCACATCAAAGGACAAAAGATGAGCTCCTCCAAATGGAATTTAATTGATTATTTTCAATTGAAAGGCAGTGCAAAACTGTAGCTTTTATTGAAATCAAAAGGCTTAATTGCTCATTGCAGCGCTTCCAGTAGGTGAACTATTGTCCTGATACTTTATCATTTCTGCGGAGCGGCAAAAAACAATACAATATACACCATAACAAAGTAATTTGGGGTTAAAAAAAATGTAAATAGATCTGAAGAGACGCCATCAAATATCATGCAGAGTTAACTGACTTATTTGATTATATTTTCTTAATATTAGAACATAACTAAAATGTAACCCCCCCCCTCTCCTGCCGCCCAGTTAAACGAGATCAGATGAAATGACATAATTTTGGAACGACTTTTATGTTGTTGTTTTTTTACAGCAATCACAAACAGCAAAGTCATAAAAAAGCATAGAAAACACAAAGATAAGCGGAGGGTCAATGACACATTCACATAACTTACCTCTCTTCCCTTCCCCCACGACGGAGTACAAAAAGAAAAAAAAGAGAAGCAGAGACAGAGAAATCGTAAAAAAATGACAACCAAATTCTCTTTGATATGGATTTGTTGCATTAAACACTTAATGACACTTCATTTTTTTTCTACGGGACAAAAGAAACTTTTTTTTATGGGTTTACAAGAGAAATTTTGGATGAATTGGATGCGTCGCCGTTGTCGTGCATATTGTCGCTGTGACATCATCCTAATGAAACTTGCAGAAAACACAAAACAAAAAAAGTGCTGCGAGTAGCAGACGCGACTGTAGTGGGCGGGTAAACAATTACGATTCGTCTCCGCGTTTAAGCGCTGACAGCTTGAGGCGTCGCTCCGGCAAAAAGTCTCTAATTTGCAGTTGTCATCACATCCGAAGCTTGGAGCAGAGATCCACCGGTCGCCATGGCAGCGGCAGAGCGCGGCGTGTTAATAATAACTCAGAAACAGATGCCTGAACGCCACGCTGCCACTTAGGGCCGATCAAACTGCCACGTCTCAACACCTATGATTGATCAGTTTTGCACCGCAGCGTGGAGACGGCGCCTGCATATGGTCCGTGGGCGTTGTTTTCATGGTGCCGCACGCCGCAGACACGAATGCGGTGCTGGCACTTGCCGTGTCACCTGCAAACTTGAGGCGGAGACGCTGCCAACGCAGGCAGGGGGAAGAAAATGGACAGTGCTGCGAAAAGTGATCAAGAATGTTTGTGAAATGATCAAGTGACTTGACGCTGTCACCGATACGAGGATGAATAAAGGGGAGCTAACAATAGAATTCCCGAGGGAAGCTGGATGATGTACTTAATGAGAGACAAGAAGTCAGATTTGAGAGACAAACCACTTGTCATCTATGAAAAATAGTCTTGAGGAATCGGCACATGAAGGCATCTTATATCTGTTAATGCATCAGCTGCTCAAAGTCAAACCAGAATTGCATTTCTAATTTCTTTGTGTTTTTCCTGTTTCTCTTTTTGACAGAATAAAAAAGGTATGAGGTGTCAGACTGGGCCCTCGGAGTTTAAGATGGACAGATGGTCATAGTTCATCCAACATTTTACAGACTTTATTTGTTGATAAAATGAAGCAGCTCTGCCGCATTACCATGTGAAGCCCTTTGCTTCTTTTCACAACAGCCACCGACTGTCCACAGTCAGATAATCCCCACAAATAGAGTATTTCAAATATATATATATATCTCAACATCGTTCAGTTCAATTTTTTCCATTCAAAGGGTCACAAATCAATTCATAAATTGTGATTATAATTCCGTGATATAAGATGCTTGAAGTTCCCACTTCAACACTCACGCTCACTGATCAAAAATTGCATACTAACTCAAGCCCATTGTGATATGCATCAATAAGAGAGTGATAAGGAGTCAATAAAATGAATTGAAATGAAGTGGAATGAAATACCTCTGAGTGATGTTCATCATTCTGTTGCAAGACTTCAAGGCAGAGTTCCCCGAGTCGAATCATATCCTCCAGTTTTTTTTCTGGAGCAGCCTGAGCATCCACTGATGATTCACAAAGAATAACAGCAAGAGAATACAAATAAAGCATTTATACCAAAAAAAGAAAATATGTAGGAACAAGAAGAACAAATCAAAGAAACACTCAGCTGACAGATATCGCTAAGTGCTGAATTCTTATCATACGACATGTTTATGGTAGATCTCAAGGTTGATTATACACATGGCAACAACAAAGCTCAACGCAAATCTTCATAACAGATGTGACAAGGAATTAAAAACAAGGGTCGCGTGGTTCCAACAAGTACCTCAACGTCTCCATGACAGGATGTTGTCAAAAACCGTAAATTGCAAAAAGGGGCTGTGTTTACATCAGGCTTTTTTTCCACCTCATTTACCCGCTCACATTCACGCTTTGGTGGCTGATGCAGGGTGGCGCCCCTTGGTGTTTCCCAGAACATCAGAATTCTGGTTGACCCTGACAGTCTCACTTATTAACTTTGAGATATGGGGGCATTTGACCTGCTTTTTCTTTTTGTTGTTGTTGTTGTTGTTGTTGTTGTTGTTTTGGTCACTGTTGAAGCGCACCAACATCTCCAGACCATTCTGAGATCCAAACCCAGATACTGAAACACTTGTCTCTTAGCTTTTTTTTAACTCTGATTTGTGTGTGTGTGTATGTGTGTGTGTGTGTGTGTGTTGGGGGGGGGGGGCTGCGATTTTGGATAGCAGCACAGAAAGAAGATCAGAAAGAGAGACTTTATTGTTGCCGACCTTGATGTCTTTTCCAAAATGTCAGCAGCATCCTTGCTGGGTCGAATTGTGTCTTTTATGCCCAAGTTAAAAAAAAAAAAGAAAAAAGAAAGACATATTGACATTCTCACCCTTGATCTGAGCGTATTCGATCAGCTGATTGTAATTTATTTGGGCTGCTTTCTCCAGACACTTCTGCACCAACTTCTTCATGTCCTCGGGCGGAACAGGCGTGGTGATGTCCTTCATTAAAACCTGATAAGACAGGAGGGAAACCCGTCGCCTCAAAAGTCTATTTCACAGATTTTTAAAAGGCTAATATTGAAAATGCTGAATCTTGATGTGCCGCCGTACCCGTTCCTGCAGGGAGAGCGTTGCCTTCAGGGCCCCATCTGGTCGTCCGAAGGGAAAGCAGTACCTGCAGATGCAAATAATTGCGGGTGGCGGGGATGAGAAACAATCTCAGGGACAAATGTGCGGGTAGAAAAAAAAGAAAAATGCATACAAGATGGAAAGACGTTGGTCAGCGTCAACAGATGGCTGCCTCCTGTCATCTAATTACACTGATGAAGGAGGCTTTTCTCACCTCCAGCCGTGTCTGAGAGGCAGTTCGGGGAGGTTCCGCTTGTTAATTGACAAGTGAACAGTACTTAATAAACAACGGTATGCAGCCACACAGGTCAGCCATCTATTGCACAAAAAAAAAAAAAAAAACTAAAGGCAGACCCTCGTAGTAATTTCGTAGTAGTATTTCGTAGTATTTCACAAATCACTATCAAGCAAATATTGTTTAATGATTCTGTTCATTCTGTAAGGTCAGTAGTCCATGATGTCCATTTAAATGAAGATCCATAAAAAAAAAAGATAAACTGAAAATGCTGAAGAGGCCTCACTTGTCTCTCATGAATGTGATGCGTGTTTCTATGGTGAACGCAGGCTGAATGGAAAGGTAGCATATGTTACATTTAAAAAGGTCATCAATAGTTTATTGGATATTAGAACCCAAAAAAGAATGTATCCTCTGTATAAAAAAACCCATCTTAGTTATGCAAATAGTTGAATTGGTCACTTTTTCCCCCTCTTTTAAAAAAGAAAAAATGAAATCATCCAGATGCTAGATAATGTAAAGAAGAGAAGAGTTGAAGTCGATGAACCAGGACACCAAACATTCCAGTTGGATGTGGCTGAATGGAAGCAGAACATGATGATGAGTGCCACCATCTTTTGCTGTGCCTCACTTTCCACAACAACCAATCACTCATCTGATTCAAGTCCACCCAGAAGCCACATTCACCTGACAAATCCACATCTGATTTTGGTATGGAAACCAAAAAGCCTCAAATGCTCGAAATGAGTGGAAATAGCTGCCTATGTACCAAGCTACATGGAATAAGGGTTCTTAGGTGAAGAAGTGAATGCAGTAAAATTGAAAATAATCATCGTTGTTGTAGATGATGATTTCTTGTACAGCGATCTTGCCTTGGTCTCCAACCCCAAATGTCTTGGTGCCCTGAGGTCTTTATAAAGTCTTGGTCCCAGTTTGGGGCGGGGTGAGGGGGCTTTACTACAACACGTGTCCACAGACTTTATTCGCCATTGTTAGCTAAAGACAAACAGTTAGTAGTAATCTCAGGGTGATTACATGATCTTTAGATTAATCTCCTTCCTGCACAAGAATAGTAACGATCAGAAGAGTCAGTAAGGGGAAAACAAAAAAAAGACCAGCTGCAGTTAAAATTTATAACCTTCAATTAATCTTTAGTGGCTGAGCTCAGCTTTAATCTAAAGCAAACTGTGGAAATCATGCTCTTGTCTGGAGGACATTAGCATAATCCCAGCATTGTCCCGGCCACCATTTACCCGCATTAGCTAGTAATGACTCCTACAGACACCCCCCCACCCCCCACCCCCCCCAAAAACCCCACACCCCTACCGTCCCTCGGCCTCAACCCCCCTCCCTTCCTCTCTGAGGCCAGATGAAGGGCCCCCTCTCAGGCGTGAAGGGGTTTAAAGAGCCGGACTGCGGGACAGTTAATGGCACAGGTCCATTCAGACGAGTGTTGCTCAAGGTCTGGAGGCTGTTGCTTTCACACACCTCCCTCACAATGTGTTCACACGGCAGCGGCGGCGGTGAATAGTGGCATGCAGATGCGGGGAGGTCTCATCAGCCGCCGTGGACGCATGTCATGCACCTGTTGTGTGCGGCTGGTGGGGCTAAAAATACCCAGGCTACCTCTGGTCATTGCGAGGGAGTTAAAATGAGCAAACTGGGGTTTTTCCCCCAGTGTTTTTTAATACAAACAACTTTTCGTTGCATCACGGCTAATTATCGTGTGTCAGATAAATAGCTACTTTTGAACCAGACTTCCATAAATCTCAGGTTCTCTGTTCGAGATGTCTGATCTATCCAATTACAAGTCAACATGAAGTCTTTTTTTTCAATCAACGTTTATGAACAAACAGTCATGTAATGCAACATCAATAATAGTGTTGTCGTTATCCTGCTTTAGTTCATATTGAGAGTAAACTGTTTTAAATGCAATGAGGCAATGTGGGTGTTTATGATTCTCACATAATCCGGTTTTCTGACTGCGGGAAGAGGTTGATTAGAGCAAGGTTTGCTGCTCCATTGTTTGATTTGTGTTGGGAAAACGCAAATTTGTACGTGATTTGCAGTTTCAAGGCTGAAGGATTCATAGATGCATTTTAAAGAAAAAAAAGCGGGATTTGACAATGCATTTTTACGGACAAAAGTTTCGTACCTAAAATGTGTGATTTGGTTCTCCAGTAAAGCCATGAGGGAGCTCCTGATGGCCTCAAACTGCTCCCTCTCATCCGAGGTCACTGTCCCCATCCCATCAGGCCTGATGACACACAAAGAGAGAATGAGGAAAGAAACTGAGTGAGGGTTCAAGCAAACACAACATAAAAAAAAAGAAAAAGGGGGGGGGAGTTTATGACCACTAATCAAAACACTTTCCTCTGCCGGCTCGCGTCTCCAGCATAATGAAAAAGTGCATTTTGAGAGTATTCCTTCAATACACCGTTAGTCATGTCTCTGCTCCACTGTGTTGACACTACCGATCTATTTTCACAATCGCCTTTTCCTACCTCAGAGGCATGGAATTTATTGTGCATTTATATAAACATTTACTGACGGCTGACCACATGAACATTTTACATTTGCTGTGTCGTCTCTTCGTCTAAACATGAGAAACGTGTCTTTTTTTCTTCCCTCTGACATCTGCGAGACAACGGACCGAACACTGCTTTTGCTACACTAACAATCATTGCAAAAATCCAAAACAGGTTCTGTTCTATGTTGCTTCACACACACTTTGAAGTGAGATGTATTTTATATTTATTTATTCATTTTTAACAAGTTAAGCTCCAACCAAACAAATATTTCCTGCGTGGTCTTAAAAGCGTGCAAGCAGGGATTTCACCCTCAGAACCAGTGCAATTTTGAAAAATGAGTCAATTTATGTCAATGCACCTATAAGATACGATGAAATCACAGAGTTGGGTCCAAAATCTGGATTTTTATTACTTCTGAAAATATGAAAAATTATTATCCTGATGAATCCCGTCCTAAAGAAAAGTAGCATGCATGCTGAAAAATATCGGTGTCTTTACTGTATTTATGTGATATGTGGTTGACACTGCAGCGTAGATATCTGCTTTAAATAATAAAAAAAATAGAAAACATGCTCCAGTCGAAGGTCTTGACGATCAAGAAATCAGCAAAGACGGGTTGCAGTCAGTGAAAGAATCACTTGCTTCTTGTGTGTGAAAAGAACCAAGTACAACGTATAAATATTGTGGGGCGGAAAGCAAAGCTCGGGCTGTTTCTTCTCCCTCTCACAAATATGACTGACTTGTTTTCACTAAACTAACTGATCAAGCAGCCAAACTCTCCATGCTGACCCACGAGTCAACCAATCAAACGTAGCGCTGCTCAGGCGCCTCTTCCTCCTCCACAAGCCCATCCTGCCGGCAGGAGAGCTGACAAAGAAAAAAAACTGTTAGTTGAGCGCTTCATTAATGTTTGTAAAGCTTTCATTCCCTTCTTGCCTCCGTCTGAATAGGCACTTTGGCAAAAAAGGGGGAAAAATGCAATCAGTACCCAACGCGACCAGCCTTGACTTTCTGGGCTTTCTCTGCTGCGGCTGAAAGAGAAAGGCACCCTCTCAAAACGGCACTCGTGGTCGCTGGCGGAAAAAGAAGCGAGGAGGTTGTCTGTTAATGAGGTGTGCTTATATAAAGCCTTCGCTGGTTCAGTCCCTGTGTACCAACAACAACGCCAAGCTCCTCGCCGCGTGTTCCCGACCCTCAAAGCTCCAAATCACAAAAGCAAAAAAAAAAAAAAGAAAGAGACAAGATAGAGAGAAAGAAAGAGAGATTTTGAGAGTTTGAAGCCATCCAGAGTGTGATTGAGGTGAGGCAGGAGACTGAAGTGTCATGATTACGATCCTTTGACTTGTAATCATAAAAACATTACTGCAAATTTATCTCACTGGGAAAATGCCTCGTTGAGTGGGAACATCTTGGCCCGAAACAGCAGCAGCATCACGGAGAAAACAAGACAAGCAGCCTGCAAAACTTCTGAGCAAATAACTCAAGAGTAATTAAAATCATTAACACAATTAGTAAAGGAAAGACATATTTATCTATATCATGCACAGTGTAAAATACCACAGGATGAAACAAAAACCTATATTGCTAAAAATCAATCATATGATTATAAATTGAAACAATTATAGGAATCATAATTACAAAATAAGGTGTAACATAACAGCTAGACAACAATACATACCGCTAAAAATTCCAAATAATTTATATGCATTTTTTTAGATTAAATTTTCCATATAATTATTATTTTTTTAAAAATGTTAGCGGGTTGGTGTTCGGTGCCGGGTAGGGGTGCAGGGCGATCCGGGAAAAGGCGGAGCATTGTGTGAGAATATCAGCGCCTCTTCAGCGCCACTCTACTCGATTCACCGTGTAATGAGAGACAGCTTTCTCTGCACAACAGCACTTGTTAGCACAACTTCTAAACCCTGTTGTTCCTCAAATCTGTCAATTCATTACCACCCACCCCTCCAAACCCAAGCCCCCTCCCCACTTCCCACAACCCCTCTTTAACAAGCCTGGTTAATCCTGGGGGACCCCAAAGCCGAGGGGTATGTGCTCGCTCTTTAAAGGAAAAAAAAAANNNAAAAAAAAAAAAAGGGGCAGGAAAAACTCCCACACGGACAAATGAAGACGTGAGGACCCGCCGCCTGGCTGAGGTCTTCCATGGAGGACTGGATGGACGCCCCGAGGGCTCCGGGACCTCGCGGTTAATGCCAGCTGTCCTGTAATCCAAGTTGTCCCTCCCTCCTCCTCAAAACAATCAGCTTGGTTTGCACGCGCAGCCCTCAGCATGGTGGCAGAAAAATAAAACTGACTGATCAGTTTTGCAGCTCGCGGCGAGGAATGCGTCAATACAAACTACTTTTTTTTCTGCCTTTAAAGAAGTCGTTTGCATCCCCTTAAGAGTTTTCATTCAGCTTCACCGAAGTAAGACTAAATTAATTGATCCGGGGCTGCACAAAAGGATGATCAAAAACAAGCTTTATTCTAAATTCAGTCATGACATTAGAGGACAAAGAGAGATGACGAATCCTCACTTTGGAGGCTGAAATATTCTTTGAAAATTGTTTCAATTATGCATATGGTAACAATTTCTGCCATTCCGCGACTTAACTGGGATGAAAACGGAGAGAGAAATAAACAGCTGGTCCCCAGTGCTCGGTGTATTGAGTTGAAGTGCACCCGTGGTTAATGCGTGTAAAAAAGAAGAAAATAGACTTAGAGTGAAATGCACTTAGTTTATGCTGCTTGTGTGAGCGTGTGCGCTCTATCAGACATGCAGTGAGAAAGAGAAAAAAAGGACCTCCAACCCAAACCACCATGCTGACCCGCTGAAACGACACATGAGAATGCTTCCTTTAAAGCCCCCGTTAAAAATCAATGTGGGAAAATAAAGATGTGTCAAAACTACGATTAATAGAGGTGTTGATCCTTTGTGTGACCGTTTCACCACCTGAACCTTCACCTCCACCTACGCCAATGCAGCTGCTATACGCTAACATTGACATCATCTGAATTCCTGTTTACCTTAGAGTCCTAATTAATCCTGCTGCTGAAGGTCATTTAAAATTTGTTTGGTTGCGATGTTGCGGCAGCTGGTGGTTGAAGTAATAACACTTTTAATAATACTTATACATATAATATTTATAAATCTTATACTTAATACTTTCATACTTATACTTAATGCTTCTGATAATAAAGTAAAGCTCTGCAAGAAATAGTTCCTATTAAAATAGTGACTTTTAATATTGAGGGGTAGAGCATGAATAATTGAGACATTCAAGCGTTAAATGAGCATGTCCTCACTGCAGAGGGCTTCATGGAGAAAAAAAAGAGAACTATTTTTATGTCCTCAGAGAATAAAAATGTAAAGACTGACATTCAAACAAATGTGTATTTCTTTTTGTTGCGATCATCGCAAAGAGCACAACATGGGCTTCCAACTGATATGCGGAGCTCAATTTTCCACCCCTTGAAATGTCACTCACACCCACCACTCACTTCCTCCGAATCAAAAATCAAAGGGAAAAAAAAAAAAAAATCTGAGGAGGAGCGGAGTTGGCACCGAGCCAGACGCTAAACACAACACGGTGTGGTGTTTGGTTTGGTAGATCTCCTCGCTGTGCCATTAAATCCAGTCAGATGTGTGTTCATGCTTGGTCTCACACGGCGGAGCGGGGAGCGATGCGACAGCTTGTCGGGGTTCAGACACATTGTTGCTGTTAAATGAAGCAAATGTGCTGGAGCCAAGGCTGCCGAAGGGAGGGAGGGAGGGAGGGAGGGAGGGAACGGGGGGAGTGGGGGGGTGAAGAGTGTGTGTGTATGTGTGTGGGGCCCCTGTAGGCGCACGTTTGTGTGTTTACACATGTAAACGATGAGCAGTGTATGTGCCCACGGGATCCACCAACCCCTTCCCTCCACCCGTCCGATGTCAGCTGACAGGAGTCGTGGTGACTCGAGCTGGCCGAGTGGGGCAGCGGTGGGGGGGGGGGGGCGTTCACAGCACAAAAGGTGGAAGGAGATGAGGCTGAGTGGCAGGTGATCTCTCATCCCGCAGCACCTCTGAGAGGAAGCGGACTGAGGGGAGGACGGGAGGGGTGGGTGGGGTCGGGTTGGGGGGTGGTAAAAGCTCCTGTCACAGCCAGTGTCAGCGCGGCGTGGACGGCTCGGGAGAGGAGACGACCAGATGTGACAGGTGAGAGGGAGGCGAGCGCTCCCCACACGCTCCGGTAATGCTCCTTTAACCCCGAAACGCACCCGTCTTGTCTGAGGTAGTGCGGCTCCTTTCTGCCGAGCCGCTCGCTCCACCAAATGTGACTCCGGTGTGACTTACAACAGGAAACACACACACACGCGCCTCATAAAATAGGTCTCATATGGCGCATTTATAGAAAAAATGCAACAATAGATGTGGCTTTAGCGGAAATTTCACTTTCTCTTCTCAACACACAATAAAAAGCCTCAAAATGAGAAATGAATGAATGTGAATCACCACCTGGGAGAGAGAGAGAGAATCATTGGAAGGGCTTCAATAAAAGAGACAAAAATGATAAACGAGGCTTCTGATTCAAATACTCTTTCAAATAGGCTGAACACAGACAAAAAAGGGTGTGTCTGTGCCATTTCAATAGTCTTTGATGAACATTCAAGTCCAAAATATCTATTAGTTGGAAGTGTGCGAGCGTGAGCGCGTGTGTGTTTTAAGCGCTCGATTTTCTTAAAAGAAATTGTTATATGAATACATCAAGTATTAGTCAAGGACACTCCTGTTGATCATTCCGTGGCATGGTTCTTTGTCCTCGCCCGCCTGCCGTCGCAGCTTCGTCTCCTTCAGCGTCCCTCGGGGGGAAAACTCAGAGTTCTGTAATTAAGTTTGTTTTTTTCTCCACCTCGGAGACTGCCAGCCATCCAAAAAAAACCTCCCTTTCCCATCCACACCCACTCAGGCAGCTCCAGGACCCTGAATGGGCATCAATTATTCAAATTAGAGCTCCAACTGACAAAAAGCCAGTTCCAGTAATCCCCCACCCCGCCCCTCTCCAACTTATATCTGGCGATTAGCTAGAGAAGCTAATCATTATGCTTTCTAATTGACTAAATGAGTCGACAAAGAGAGAAAGCACAGATATGAGTAATTACCAGTCAGGGAGTCAAGCAGGGGCTGCTGGGAGTGAAGTGTGGAACTGAACTGCTGGAGCGGCGCGGACGCCAAACAAGCGTCGAAGAGGCTCTGCCGCTGCTGCTCATATCTGGGCGAGGGGACGCCAGATCTGTGGTCACTGATCCGGTAAAACTTTATCTCATTACTATTGAGTTGTTGTTTACCATCCCCGACTTCGCGCCAGCATTGCTATCAACACAAAGAAGTCTGCGGAAATCAAAGCCCAGCCCCCCATTCCCCCCACCCCCTGCTTCAACTTGAGAGTAATGGTGGTTTTGGACGGCGCCCTGCAGTCCAGACTTTGTAAGTGCGCATGTGTGTGGACATTTGGAGTCTAACCCGCGTGTGCGGCAAGAAGTGGCTGAGAAAAGAGCATCTGTGCCCAGTGAAGCTACGATGAATAAATGAAAAGGTCAAGCTGCAGTCTGTTCACAGGGCTGTTCGGAGACAAGTTTTTTTTTTTTTTTACGTTGGGCACTTTATATAGATTTTCCATTGTGGTTTCAGAGGGCCGCATAATGTTTCATTATGGAGGAAAAACCAAATACAGCACATGTTTTTGGACTCATTTGGATTTAGGCCTGTCACAGTAATCAATAAATCAATTAATCCCACAATAAATGACAACGGACCCGACAATTTCGCCGGCGTCAATATATTGCCATGTGCATTTGTATTTGTTTTCCCCGTCTCAGGCTACCAATCAGGCTGGATGCCAAGAGGGTTGACTCTGTGCATCGGACTCAGCACCTGGGCGCGTTTGTAGGCCTGTCCCGATAACAAATCTTGCTGGGTGATATGTTTCTGATAAACAACATTATTGTCAACCTTGTTTTGAGATCATTTTTCAACTAATGTAATGATAATATGGCATAATAATGCAAGCACACCCTTTAAAAAGCAATAAAGTATCATTTCTCAAGACTATTTAACACTAACTGGAACGTCAAGAACTTTTCACGAGGCTCACTGTGTGTGTGTGCTAGCGGCCCCGCCTCCCCCCAATGACACAAAGATAGTGGATGATTGACAGGAGGGTTTACTCTGTTCATTCTGCTGGAGGGAACCAACGCGCCCAGGTGCTGGGACCGATGAGCAGAGTGAACCCTCTCGACATCCAGCTTGTTTGGTAGCGTGAGACGAGGAAAACAAACACGCATGCACATGGCGATATATTGAGGCTGGCAAAATTATCGGGTTCGTTGCCATTTATTGTGCGATTTATTGATTATTGTGACTGGAACGCTCCTGTCAGTCATCTACTCGCTGGGGGGAGGCGGGGCCACTAGCTTACACACACAGTGAGCCTCGTGAGAAGTTCTTGACATTCCAATTACAACGTTAAATACACTTGAAATACACTTTTAAAGAGTGCACATCATTACAATAGTCTAATCTCAAATACACAATAATATTGTTTATTGGCGATTATATGTTTTTTCGATTTGTTATCGTGACAGACCGATTTAAACTCGTACCTGTTTCCGTGGACGTGCGAGGCGCAGAAGGCGTAGCTGTAGTGCAGCAGCGTCGGGTCGACCAGAGCGTTGTTCTCTGAGAATTCCATCAGGTCCCTCAGGTAGCTCAGGTGACGGTGGCAGCCTCGGACGCCGTATCGCGCGCAGTACTCGTCCAGGACAAACACCTGCCCAGGACTGAACCAGCCCTGAAGACAAAACACACACAAACACACAAACACAACAAGGGTCAAAACAGAAGTTCACACAGAAAAAAAAAAAGAACAAACCACTAGTGTTTGAGATGTTAGTATTGCCTCTGAAGCTCTGCATTATACGTTTTAATTTTTGCACTTTGTGTTTGGAAAGGCTCATTTCTTTTAAAAACTATTTATCGTTATGATAAAACCCTGAAGTTCCAAGTGAGGTCCTGAATACAGATGAATGTAAAACTTAAATGTATTATTTTCTAATGTAAACAAGCCAAAACAGACACTCGGCAGCAGCGCAGTCATTTCATACGATGTATTTGAAATCAAAATGTGCTTTTCCCAGCATAAAAGAACAGTTAATCAGGAGCACAGATGGTGGATTGTTTTTTTTTCCTTCTTGTTCTTCTTTTAGTTCAATGAACTTGTTTCCTGTCTCATCTGCTGCTCTCCATGTTCTCTCAGATTTGGAGCGTCGAGATTTCATTTTCCAACATGTGCTGCGGAGACTCCACCAGGTGACAATGCACGAAAGGTTACGGTGTTAATTATAAAAAACAAACTAAGTGAAGTAGGAACAAGATGGGGTATTTTCACTCTTATCCAACACATTTTAAATCAAAGCACAACTGTGAATTTAATATAAAAAGTCAGACAAAAGATGTTATTTCAGTCGGTGAGTAACATCCTTTTCTTAACTTCCTTTTACCGTGGTAGAAATAAACAGGCTGCAACTTCCATCGACCAGCTTTGATTGTGTGACCTCGGTGTAAATCCTTGACACTTTGCCACAATTACCCAGCGCACCGTAAAGGTTGAAACCCCTCAATTATTAATTCTCTGCTTGAGGAAAATATTAAATAAAGCAGCGAGGTGTGGGGAGAGCGGAGCCTCCACAGAAGTTCATTATCTCATTCATCCTGTATGTAATCACTAAATGAGGCATGAAAACTTAGTCTGCTAATTAAGATTCCTCACGGTGGGAACATTAGCAAATTAGCACCTCCACCGAGCCCATACCGCGCANNNACACTCATGTGAGTCGTGTTTCCATCCCTTCAGGGGACATTACATTGACTTGCATTCATTAGTTCTACAAGTCAAACCAAACCAATTTAACTACCTTAAACAAAGTGCAAATTCTAAAATTATAACATTTTTGGTTTTATACAAGAAAAAAAGACACACATGCACGGACACGGGCACACACACACAAACGCAGGCGCACACATACGTACACACACACACACACACACAAAGCTCTTCCAGCTTGGTAGCAGGTGACCCTGGAGAGAAGATGAACAACAGAGGATTATTTGCTGCTTGGAATATCAAGGAAGTCTATTATTATACTTTCTTTTTGATCACATGACCTGTCGATCTTTGAGTGAAACGCATCCTTTATAGAGGATACAGGATTATTCATCTCGCATTGACATTCCTACCTAAATATCAAAAAGTATTCAATCACTGGAAACAAAAAATGTGACCTATGAACTAAATTTTACTTCATTTTTTGAGGTAAAAAAATTACCATAACTTGTTTTTAGAGTCAAAGGTACATTGTTGATGCAGAAATATTTCACACTTCGCTAACTTTCATATTAAAACACACACACACACACACACACCAAAAAGGCAATTACATGGAAGTAAAGCAAAACAAAAAGAAAAAAGCAATAGACCTCTTTCATTTTTAACTTCCATTTTTGCAGATTCTGTTCGACAGGCTCAATTAAAAGCTCACAACTTGAGCTTGATTGAACTTGATTTTTTATCAAAACTTGCAATCCGCTGCGCCAACAGTAATTCTGAAAAAATGTCTGACAGATGAGGTGAGGGGAGGGGGACACTCACCCAAACCGTCTTTTGCCAACTTTAAGACCACTCGCGTTCTAATTTGAAATATTTCTGAGGTAATAATCAACAGGCGTTAAGATTTTTGGAATGCACTTTCAAACCTCTCAGCAAACGAATTTGAAAATGGATTTGCTGCCTCAATTAAGCTTTTTGTTGCCCCAAACATTAGACACTTTTTTTTCTCCAATTTCCTTTGGCAGGAGCATGAAGAGTGAACAGTTTGGCAAAAAAATGCTGCCGTGTTAAGTCCATAATTTCATTTTCTCAAGAGATTGACTTTTCAATTCAAACCATCCAAATAAAAAGTATCACTGAATTTGCTGCATTCTGCCACAATAAGAGACGTGAAGACGTTTCAAACTTTGTGTTTCATTGTTCTTGAGGAACATCACCTCCGATATTTGATTTTAACTCTCTCTATCATGGTAGATTCTTCCTCTGTAGGCCTTTCAGTGACCCCCCCCAATCCCCTCCTTTTCCTGCAGTTTGTTTGTCATTTCTTTCTTTCTTTTCTCTCCGTCTGTGGCTTGAGCTATTAATATCACACCATACAAGAAAGAGAGGGGCCTGTCGATGGTCGTGAAGCGACAAGATGTTCCTCTGTGACAAACAGATGGCGAACTCCAGTCTTGGCGCTGACCGCTCAATTAGTGGCTAACAAGCCGACTGCCTCGTTAGCTCCGTCAGCAGCGGCGGCTGCGTGTCTCCATGTCAGAGCGCCAGCGCCCCCCCCCCCCCAACTTAAAAAAAGAAAAAGGGAAAGCAGCCCGAGTCTCTGAAGCAATGAACAGCTCAGCTCGTCTGTCATCACAGACTGCAGACGTTTCACAGGAAGCTGACAGAGAGACAATGCAGGGGATTCTTCGTTGGAAGATTTTTTTGGCACAGGAGGGTCCGAACATTCTTGTTCACGAAACAAATTTCTAAATTACAGAGAAAATAATTATTCAATACATTCTGATCTGATCTTTTCTCTCTATATTAACATTAAGGGATGCAATGAGAACATACAGGATTCCAATACATATTTTCATGATTATTCAGTTCTCTCTCCGGTTGAATTTCAGACATTTTTGAAGAATCAATGATTTGTAAATGAAAATTGTTTTTAAAAAGGTTAGTAATGCATTATCTTTCAATCTTTCTCATGATAAATCATTTTGTTTGCGGCTTCTCAATTTGGCTGCCAATTTTGTTCTGTATTTTTTTTAATAGATTTAAATATACACATTACTGGAAGATTTTCCTTCAGAATTCTGCTAGATGCAGAGTACAGAGTGAAAAGCAGGGGAGTTTGTATTTTGTCCTCAAACACCTACACTTCATCTTCTCATATGTTTTTTTGCCACACTAATTAAAATATCCAATATTAGTAAAGCCCTAACATTCTTTATTTTTTTTCCACTGAAGGTTGAAGATCATCTTTGACCGTTCATATGTAATCTTAGGCCGCTTCTTCCTCTGCACATTTCTCTAATTGGCATCAGTGTGACTGACTGACTCCTGAGCCCGAACCGTGTTGAAGCACACGATGCTGTAATTACATTAGAGTCTATGGGGGCGGAGAAACCCGCAGGACCGTAATTTGCAAGCAGGGCGCTCAGACAGGCCTGATGGGAGGACGGGAGGACACCTGCGTCTCGTCCTCCCAAAAGTGAAGGTGGAGGTGCGGGACAAAGGAGACATCAAAGTAGGTCAGAGTCAGGTCGCTGATGTCCCAAAGACTTAAAACGACAACAGAGAAAGCTGCCGGTCTTCAGTTCAGTGCTCATTCTCTGTGCTTCTGTGACCCTTCTCTTTCCGCTTCATCAGCGGTCGAAGGGAGGAGGGAGGGGGAAGGAGGGGCTCCTGGGAGGAGAGCAGGCTGCTGATGATTCATGTCCTCTGACAGCAAAGTTTGGGATATATTATCGGCTCGTGCGACGGTAGGATTGGCCTCTGTATCAGTCCAGACTCCGTTATTAGATAAATCAATGCGCCTTGGTTGTGCCGGAGATCAATCAGCCACACTTTAGGAGACCACTGAAATGTCCGTCAGCTCCATCACAAGATTCGGCTTTATAACTCTTGGATGCTCCACGAGCACGTTCTCGCTCATGCCATGAGAGATTTGTCGCACATTCATGCTTTCATTCATTCATTCATGATTTCTGAAGAATGCATTCTAATGGCTTTTTTTCCCCTGTGCTTCCGAGTGAAGTCCTACTGATCTTTAAAGTTGTTATACAAATGAACATCTGAATTGCAGCAAATTATTCACATTCATGATCTCCAGATGATGAATTGTGTCACGAATATGACCAATAACAATAGACGGCACTGGCGTCTCATTACCTATCTACCTACTCATCCACCCACCCAACCTGTCTATCATCCATCCATGCTATATATATATAGGACAAATCCATCTATCTATCAATCCATCCATTTAAAGTGGACCTATCTATGCTATGCATTCTATCTAAGCTATATCCACCCACCCATCCATCCATCCATCAGCACTGACATTAACATGGCGGACCTAACTTATCAGATTGATATACCGGTGAGCAGACGCAGAACTCTTACATTTCCCTCAAGAGCAACGTAATAGGCTCTTCAGCATATTCGCTAAATTCTGAAAACTGTCTCAAAGGCACACAACCGCTGAAGCCCACTAATATCTAAAAAAGACACTACCTCACTCCACTGAGAGGTTGTTTCCATTGTATTTGAGAACATTTTGATTTGATGATAGGATTATCGAACATGGAATTTTAATTGTTGCGATTTTTATATCGGCCATTTAAAGAAAGTCAACTTCCCACCAGTCATCTCCCACACGGATTAAGTTTCCCCCCCGAGAGAGCATTTCAGGTGAACTCAACGCAGCATCACCGGGGGGATTTAATCACCAGTGAGGACCACCACTGATCCAGTTAGTGGGACTCTGGGCCCCTGGTACAAAAACCCAAATTTCTGCCTAATTACTGTTGTTGTTGATGGGTTCACCTCTTTGTGAATAAATATATGACCCCGTCTATGACATGAATCCGAGCCACTTCTCAACAGATGTCCCCCCACGCCGAGGCACTGGCCTTTTTCTCAGAGTGTTTGCTGAAAAGGGGGCTCAGGTTGGAACACAAAGCCCTTGAGCTCTCACAAAGGGCTAAGGAGAGAGGGGCTGGAGGGGCGGCGTGAATGGATCGGTCTAATTGCAGAGTTGGAAGGAGTCCTGGTGAGGCAGGTAGGGAGATGAAAGAGCAACAGATGTCACTTTGGTGAACATCTCCACGTTCTGCCGGTTTGTGAAAAAGGGACACACATGTTGACGTGAACCTGCACAGACTTGTCTCAACATTTAACTGCGGCGATATCTTTCTCACCTTCCACGAGAAATTTGACAGAGTACTGAAACGATTTTGAAAACAAGAGTTGACACCCAAAGACAGAAAATTGAGAAAACGTTCATGGCAACAGCCATGTTTAGACTGGCAGTATATGTCAAAGTGTCACTTTATCTTGTAATTCAATCCACTGTCTTAAAAAAAATTTACAGGGATATACAATCATACTGCCACATTATGGGTTATTGACATTATCTGTTTAAAAAGTGCACCGATGGCAGGATGGCGGCAAAACGAATGTTGTAGCAGTCATTCAGAACAGCAGGATCTCAGAAAAGCAGGAGGAGAGTATGCTCTTCTTTGTCATTAAATCTAAAAAAATAGAATTCCGTATTGTCAAAAAGTGAATATCTGAAAAGGAAGCTTGAGCTTCAGGCAGTACAGAGCATGTAATCATGGGATGGATTAGATGTCAGACACAGGAATAATGACGTGTGACTCGTGCGTCTGAATGGCTCATGATTCATTATTCGTTTCATTGTGTTTCTAACCTTTTCTAACAACGTGTCAACAGCATGAGAACGAAAATAACTACTTTATAGGATGGCGCTGACCTCCATCTTGAAGCCTCACTGATTTGATTTAAGATGTGAAAGCCCATCACAAGCAAGATGTCAGAAATGTGTGACTACACTTGATTCTAAATTGATAGGAAAAACAAATCACCTATTGATTTAATCGCTTATTTTAACCTGCGTTTTGTGGGGTCTTGTCTTCAGAAGTGCATTTTCAGATTCACTTATACTGCTAATTGCTCCGAAGTTATTGATTGGAAATAAATGAAGAAAGCACAGGCTTAAATTGCATTGCCACACAAGAATAGAACTGTTCATAATAGATAGAATGGGGGGGTGGGGTGATGCTTACTGCTCAGATGCACACATCACAAAAAACCCCTATTGCACCCACATACCCCACCCCACTTTTTTATTTCACCTACACCGCCTCCTCCCTTCTCCACCATTGAGGGGGCCCAGCGGTAGTCCATAAGGGTCATGTTCCTATTTGGAAAGTATTGATTAGAGCGTTTATCCCCTCAATCAGTGTGAGAGAGCCCTGGAGGCTTAACAGAGAGGGAGGGAGGGGGGGAGGGAGAGCTTCTTCTGCTGCCTCTTCCGCGACTTCAAACTTTCTGCCGATCTCTTAAAAAAATCCTTGTTTGGTGACATCACAATATCTAGCAAATCCATAAAACAATTTCATATATTGAGAAGTCTTGTTTTTCCTCTAAATGTGTCATTTATGCTCAAATGAGTGAAGTGAGGGATTATTCTTTTAATTGGAAGTGTCCTTTACCTCCCCTGTGCAATAAACTTCCGCGACCTGCTTATCTGACCCACGCAAGATCGACACTAATGCAAAAATAAAGTTACTTCCAGGCTGGACAGGGTAGCCATGACAAGATGGAGAGGAAGCGAGATCTTTTTTTTGGTCCTCTGTTCTTCCATGTTATTCGCTCTGCATTGCAAAGTAAGTGGAGAACAGCATTTTAAATACCTTTCTTAATTGTTGGGCATTGTCGTATCGAAAAGTCTCTAAAAGCAGAATGGGAGGCAAAGATTTCAGTTTTGGTTATCAGGGGTATTTTTTTCATGCGTTTCTGATATCCTCCTCTTTAGGGATAGGTTTCCTTTTTCTTCAATTCAAAGTCTGATTCGAGAGGGGAGATGGAGCGAGTGGCCGGCGACAGAGACGGAAACAAAGAGAGGAAGTGTTGCATGCACCGTACCAGGCAGGAGAAGGAGTCGTTCATTCTGTGCTGCAGAGTGTGTTTCTGTAGGATCCTGAACAGCGCGGCGTGGTCAAAGCGGGACGGTGCTGCAGAGATCAGCTCCTCAACTCCCTGGCGCTGAGATGGGTCCAGACCTCAAACAAGGAGAAGAAGAAATGGAAGAAGCTTGACTCATCATCAAATCAAACACACGAAAGGACAGCGGAGGAGATGCATTTATTGCTCTCTCAGTGGACACTTAGAGCCAACCATAACTATTTCCGCGTAACGGCAAACAGGGGAGACGAGAAGAGGCAGCGACAGTTATTTCCTTTAGGTGCAGTGAAGACATGAAAGTTAGAAAGTAGTCGCGGAACCTCCAACTGCCCCTGTAATTACATACATTCAAAATGTGATTAATCGTGGTTAATCAGAGACAATTACTGCGATTAACTTTATTAAAAATGTTTAATCAATGAAATGGTCTGTAATTAAATATAGATTTAGGCTCGGGTATGAAAGGGGTGTGAGGGGGTTTATAAGTTGTACAATGTAAATCAGATCATAAACACTCTGCATTATGGTTATTATTATTTATTCATGACAGTGTATTCAACCAATGACAAAAATATCAATTAAAATGTGCGTAATCAATTTGGCAATTTTCAATTTTCATTCTTCTCTTCTGGAAAGTTAATTTGTGCATAAAAATATGTTGTTCCTTTGTTCAAGAATATATCAATGCAATTGTTTGTAATAAAGGGTCAGAGATCTTTTTATGCTCAAAGAGAGATTAATTTGATATCTCCCACACTGAAGTAGTTATGAGAGTTTTCAGAACAAACAATGTTCACATGATGGTGGTTGCTCTACAGGCGGTCCATATTCATATTTTTGAGTTTTGTGAGGTGAGGAAAAAAGTCTTAATCTTCTCAATAATGACAAAATATAAATACATTGCATTGGCTATCCAAAAGGAAATGGCAGTGAGGTGATATTAGAATGTTGGGATTCACACCTTTTTCTGACATATAAACATGCTCACACACACACAAACAGTACCACATTGGCAGTGTCAGCTCGCAGATCTATGGCTAATGGTTCCCACCTCAGTTGGCTACAGCTCCTCTGTGAAGCTGTCAGTACACTCGGCTGACACACACTCCCAACATGGACGACATGCAAGGGAAAACACTGGAAGTGACTGGCAGCAGCCAGACAACAGTCATTACTTGTCAACTGCAGCTCGTTTTTTCAAAGCCAGGGTCAGAAAAAATAAATATATAAATGAATAAAGTTTTAAAAAAGTTAATATCTCATGAGGAAGATGGAAAAAGGCACAGCTCAAAGCTTGGATGGATTAAAAATAAATACATTTGTCCAAAATCTCGTCCCAGACTGAGCAGCTACCGTGATTGATTATCTTCTATGTGTGCATTCTTCAGGATTCTGTTGGGTACAGAAAACCTTGAAGCAGAAAATCTAAGATAAATGGTGCTTCTCTTTCACGCCCATGTCTCAATCTTAAAACCAGGAGCGAACCTGAACCTCTCCTGAGCGAACAGGTTGACGGTGAAAGACATCGTCATCTCATTTTGGGATGCGTTTATTACACTTTTTGTTAATATTGATTTTAGCCATGTTGAGCCATTGTGGGTGATGTCAAAGACAGATGGTGTACGCTGTGCTTTCTGCAGCGAGTTTGAATGCACCCCCATCCTTTAAAAAAAAAATAAAAAAAAGTGTCTTAGATTAGCTATCCTTGAACTTTAGCAACAACAATGCAATAGTAGCGGTTTTCAGTGAGTGAACACTCGTATTTGAGCCAGCAGGATGAGTTAGAAGTTACAGTGTGTGGGTTTGGATCAAAATTAATTTAAAAGAATCCTGATGTGGTCAACAGTGCATCAGCTTCTTTGGTGGACCTTAACGTCACAGAGGAATAAAATGACTCAATAATTGCATGTCAAAAATGTGCACTCAAACTGGATTAATTTTTTTTTTTTCCCCCAGAGTCGAACTGTTATTCCAAGCTCTTTCGACTTGGCCGCGCGGCGCCGGCGAGCAGCAGACGGTAACAAGGCTTCGGGGTCAGCGACAGAAGAATCAGCAGGAAAAAGGAGAAATAAAAGAGGCAGAAGAGGTGCAGAGTGTCCCGGCCTGAGCAAACCTGGGTTCATTTCCAGTCCTTTCAGACCGTCCTGTTAATGGCCCTGGCAAATGAAAAGCTTAACACACTCCAGTCTGCCATTATTGTGAGTACATTTCGGGATGGGAAGTTTCTGAGCGCGACACATGGCCCCACAAAAGACCGCCGCTCCCTGAAGAATGCCGGTGCTGCTTCCACGCCTGCGACGCCCGCGGCCCCGTGCCCGAGACGAGGCATTAGCGATCGCTTTTTATTAACGCTGCCATTTTGTTTTTTGTTTGGACACAGAGAAGCCCGCGAGGACTTTCAGCCGGTCGCGTTGGCCCCTCCCCTCCCGACTTTTCTTTGTCGCCTTTGTTGGAAAGAGTGAAAAAAAAAGACAGCAAAAGTGAAATTTCCACAATCAACTTCCAATCGACGCTCATCTCCTTTATCCCGCCCCCCCCCATCCTCTTTTCTTCTGACTCTCCCGCTTTTCCTCTGTCTGCCCTTTGGCTCTCTTGGCCCGCTTTTCTCTCTCCGTCTAATTCCGATGTAGGTCATTTTACATTCGTTACCTTCGAAAAAACACAGGGATTGTCCCTAATGTAATTTTTGAGAAAAGACGGCGAGTGAAGGAGGCGCCTCAAAAGGAAACGAGACAAAGAAATATAGATCAACGCTGATAATAAAAAGGGAGGGGCGGTGGGGAAGTATTGATTGGGGGACAGACGGCGGAGGCGAGATGTTGATCCCTGTCAAGTCCAACTTTCAGCTATTATCTGCAGTGTGTTAAAGTGTGAGGGGGGGATGTGTGTGTGCGTGTGAATTGGTGTGTGTGACAGAATATTCGGACGGATGTCACTGCTTTTGGCACAGATGGCGCAGCGTTGCAGACTGTGTCGTGCAGATTTCTTCACGTTCTCAACAGAGCGTGGTTGACTTTTCTTTCCTCCGCCTATTCAGAGAGCTTACCAAACAAGCAAGGTCTTTGGCTGTGATTATTATTTAAAATATCTGACAGAATTATTCAAAACTCATCCAACCCTGGCTCCAAAAGGCCTTCGGGGGGCGTTTCATGGCCTCAATCAGCCACATGAGTCGCAAACCTTGAGTTGTTTTATACTTCTGCACTTTCTTCACATGCAACCACGTAGTTGAGACAGACTTTAAAAGTTTTTACTTTACTAAGAACTGCTTTTTATCAATTTATACTTAAAGGGATAGTTCAGATTTTTTTTACATGAAGCTGTATGAAATCCTCACCATTAGTGTCGTTCATCAGTCCTGGCGTCCCATGAGCGGAGTTTCGGCCCGGTTTCGGTGTTGCAGAAAGTAGTTCCGTCTAGTTGCTGGGTTTACATGAATAAAGCATTTTGCTCCCAGAAACAATATGCGTTCAAACGAGTCATCCTTTTGGATCCAACTAGACGGAACTACTTTCTGCAACACCGAAACCGGGCCGGAACTCTGCTCACGGGACGGGAAAAGTCACTACTGATGAACGACACATGTGAACAAAAAATCGGAACTATCTCTTTAAAGAGTTACAATGTGTGTATGTGTGTGTGTGTCATGGAATGGTTTAACAGGAGCCTTGTGTTATTGTCGGTGTGTCATATCATCGTGTGGAGTCGGGAGGATGGGGGGTAGTTTTACGCGCTCAATCTCTCCATATCCATCTTGTCCGTCTTGCCCGGGCTCCATTGGCATCGTCACGGTAACAGTCACATCTATGTGACATCCTGCTCTGAGAGGTGGCGGTGGCCACTGATGGCAGGTTATTGATGCAGACCAGGAGGAGGAGGGAGGGAGGGTGGAGAGCGTTTCAGTTTCAGGTGCACCGTGGCTGAGGGATGTGACTTGATCTGCCTGTCGGAGCGTGGAGGCGGGGATGATGTCAGGGCGAGCGGAGACGAAGATGCGGACGGACAGGCCCATCAGCCTCCGTCTGGCTGAGCGGGTGGCTTCTCGCCGCGCAGAGCTCAAACGGACAAACTCAACTCTGGGCAAACC